>KZ062028.1:213245-224676 GCA_002091835.1 Anopheles maculatus
GATCGCGATGAAAAAGCACCACCGACGACGGATCGACGATGGTTTGTTGCGTATGCGCAGTGCGCATGGGCAACAAACTCGCGTGTAACTGGAAGAACAAAGCTGTACAACATTCCGTCCACGCTCGGTTCCCGACGCCGCCGCCATCGCCTGGAGTACGGGTGAGTTAGTAAAGTGTGAAACTATTCACAATCACCATTTTAAACTTCATTCGCATGTCGTTATAGCCCTCTGGAGATAATAATAACTGCAGCGGGCGGGATGTTTCGAGAGCCCGGCCCGCCATCGAAACCCCAAAACGGTGCACATTCGCTTGGGAATGTGGCAACAGTTTTCCTGGAACAACAGTTTTCTGTAATTGCAGCAGCCGCGCGCGATGTATGCAGCATAACGAAAGCATCATCTTCGGGGCAGTAAGAAGCGGGATCATCATCATCATCATCATCGTACGGGCATTATCATCATCGTCAGCGTTTAAAGCCAAATAAGTCTCGGTTCTATTATCGATTGACATTATCTTGCGTCGTTGGTCCGCGCTCGTCGTTCCCAATCACGAACAGGGTCCCTTTCACTGGCCTTGCATGGGATGGCCAAAAGTGGAAAGTTACCATAAAGGAGAGTCGGCCCGCAGTAGCAGCCCGCAGGAAGATGCGTACCGAAGCGGTTCAATTAATTGTTTATTGAATTTAAATTTTGCTACCGAGAGTAATTAGCCGAACGTGGCGAGCCGCTTGCCGGGGAACCACCGCCAGGGGGGAAGGTAGAGACTCGAGTGCGTGGAACCTTTTGGGCAGGAAGGATTCGGATCGAGCGAATGGCAGAATGGTGCACAGGTGAGATCTCATTTGGCGTGCCCATTTATGGCATGGTGCAACCACAACACGGTACGGCCGACGAACGAGTTCTTGCTCGACTCCAACCAAGTCCCAGCAAGTTCCCCGGGGAGGCAGGTTGAGACTCGTCCTGGTTGCTTGATTTTCCCGAGATCCATCCGGGGGGAAACTTATGTGGCGCGACTGGTTCGCTACCTAGCGTCCGGAGAGTCTTAGCGGTTGGAGTTGGGGATGTCAGCGAAAAATAAAGAAATTACAATTACAAATGGTTTCCACGCAGGAGCCCTATGCCGTTTACTTTCAGGTCCGTTTTTCCTGCCGTGTCTGTAGCCCGGGTGAGCAGCAGTGTGTTTGCATTCATCTACGAAGGGCAGCTGATCGAATGGTTCGCTTCAGCTCGCCTGTCCGGTATTCCCTTACACAAACTTGCTCCAGGTTGGGCGGTATAGAAATGGTTGACTCACTAATTTATCGATAACATCTTAATACAATTCACATGAAAACTCATTTCAAACGCAACGGACGAATGGTGACAGTTGAAGCAAAACGCGGGTGTAGCAATAAAAAAAACACTGCGACGGGTGGACATCAACTAATGGAATGGGGAGGGTGGACTGGCACCACACCAGGTTTTTCCTTATGCGAAAGCAATAAATATGAAATTTCCATTTTTCCGCCATTGCCCTAAGTGGAGAATTGATCGGACAACATGTTTTTTTTGTTTATGTGCACCAGCATGCAAAGCTGGTATGTTGGAGGCTGGTACTATGGACCAGGTTGGGGCGAGCTTCCGAGCTCTAAATCAGTACACAGTAGAAATTTTCAATGTTGATTAAAGACACAGTTGACTTATTAATTTTTAAATTTCTATGTTTAATTCCTTTTGTATTGTAAGTCTGTTATCCATCCTATTCTTCATCGTGGTTAGGATGAGATGTGTTATTCAGATGTCTTATGTTGATTACCATCTTGTTTGACATATTGAAGCTTGGGCAAAGTTGTATTTTAGTTGTTGTAGGACTCATGACTAGAATAAAAGCTTCAAAATTTTCAATTAATCCAAATCCAATTAATCCAATCTAATCCCAGGCAACTACAGTCTTTATTGAGAGTTCTCCGAGAGATCCCCGTCCAAAGGAGTCGTGGATCTTTGGTTTCGATCAAGACGCGGTATGGTTTGACAACATGTGGCCATCCCTTCATGAACCACAAATTTGATTTTGTGAATACGACTGATATCTCCGATGGTCCATCCTACTATTTCGTCACGGGCCTATATTAGTCTTGAAGCGATACTCTGTTGATATAACTTAATTAATGTAACTTTTCCCCTTCTTCTTTTGCTCAACAACCTTGAGAGGCTATGGCGAGGTTTTGGATGCCATCTTCTGCCGTACTTTGGTTAAATACTATTCCCAAATATTGTAAACTTCTTTTAATTGTTAGTACTGGATTTCTGAATTTTACCGTTAGCTAGATCTTGCGTTCCGAATTTTCAGTCTAGATTTTTTGCTTTACAGTGGTGTGAAAGACTGGATTACTTTGCTATACATATAGTATAGTAAACATCACTACAGTAGGCAGATTAGTAGGTAGAGCAGCAGTTACACACGTGGCATCGCTTCATCAATTTTAAAGCTGCATATGATAGCATAGCCAGGGCATGTCGAGATAAGCGTCTGAGGCTTAAGAAACTTCTCCATTCAACATACCTGTCGCGACGGACGAAGCAGGGACTGTATAGAATCTTTAAAGTCGTAGTATTCATGGATTATGTCCGAAATTGACAAAATTTTCTTAGTCGCGTTCCGGAGGAACAAACTCAAAATGAATGTTTACCCCATACGTGTAAAAAGACTATGAAGAAACCTACACAAAGGCGAGCTATACAAGCTGTACGGTGCTCTTATTATCGTGCTGCGAAATAGACTCGCTGGATTTTAGTGAACTGGTCATGTCATGAGATGGGCACCAAGCGACTCAACCCGTAAAGTCGTTTTAAGCTGTCCACATGAACAGAGGAGGCGTTGTACGTCCAAATTGAGATTAAATGTCGTTGATACATCCGCTAGAATAGCCAGGATATTGAATTTCCAGACGAAGGTGCTAGACCGTGAGAGGTATCAAGTATTGTTTGAGCAGACCAATAGTGCGAAGCGGGTTTCAGGTCTATTGCTAGAGTATCGCTCAGTAATCTGGTCTCCAACGAATCGGATCCATATGGATCCTATCGAGCGAGTGCAGAGATCTTTCACCAGGTTTGCTGTTCACAAATTCTCAGGGAAATCCTAAAAACGCCCGATTATGTATCTAGGTGTACCCAAGATTTTGACTCTTTCAAGACTCTCACTCTTAAACGATATTTTTCGCTTTTCTGTTGTTAGATTCTATTGATACTCCTCCTCTGCTCTGCTCTATTCCGTTTTTATTTGATCAGTTGTAGGCTCCAATTATAAAAAAATTGTATTAGCTACAAGTAAACTAGTCAATAGAACCTATGCCTTAAATGAATCTTAAATTCAATCAAGACAAGAAACATAAAATTGTGAAGGTGAAATTCAATCCAATTCAAAAATTCAATTCAACATAAAAAGTCGCTTATAAATTGGAATAATTGAAGATTTGAATATTTTCTCATGAACACGAGAGTCACGTTTGAAAGAAATTTTAGTATTTTTACTTAACAACGGTATTTTTACCATTCGATAAGTTTCCTACGTTAAGCACACCATCGTGGAACGCACATAATGGTTCTCATGCAGCCCATGTACACCTGCAACAACATGACGCGACACGCAACAACAAATGGTTCATTCTTCTTTTGCTCAACAACCTTGAGAGGCTATGGCGAGGTTTTGGATGCCATCTTCTGCCGTATGTGTAAAATTGTCAAAGATATTTGGCAAAATACTATTCCTAAATATTGTAAACTTCTTTTAATTGTTAGTACTGGATTTCTGAATTTTACCGTTAGCTTGGGTTCCGAATTTTCAGTCTAGATGAGATTTTTTACTTTACAGTGGTGTGAAAGACTGGATTATTTTGCTATACATATAGTATAGTAAACATCACTACAGTAGGCAGATTAGTAGGTAGAGCAGCAGTTACACACTTGGCATCGCTTCATCAATTTTAAAGCTGCGTATGATAGCATAGCCAGGGCATGTCGAGATAAGCGTCTGAGGCTTAAGAAACTTCTCCACTCAACATACCTGTCGCGACGGACGAAGCAGGGATTGTATAGAACCTTTAAAGTCGTAGTATTCATGGATTATGTCCGAAAATGACGAAATTTTCTTAGTCGCGTTCCGGAGGAACATGCTCAAAATCAATTTTTACCCCATTGGTGTAAAAAGACTATGAAGAAACCTCCACAAAGGTGAGCTATACAAGCTGTACGGTGCTCTTATTATCGTGCTGCGAAATAGACTCGCTGGATTTTAGTGAACTGGTCATGTCATGAGATAGGCACCAAGTGACTCAACCCGTAAAGTCGTTTTAAGCTGTCCACATGAACAGAGGAGGCGTTGTACGTCCAAATTGAGATTAAATGTCGTTGATACATCCGCTAGAATAGCCAGGATATTGAATTTCCAGACAAAGGTGCTAGACCGTGAGAGGTATCAAGTATTGTTTGAGCAGACCAATAGTGCGAAGCGGGTTTCAGGTCTATTGCTAGAGTATCGTTCAGTAATCTGGTCTCCAACGAATCGGATCCATATGGATCGTATCGAGCGAGTGCAGAGATCTTTCACCAGGTTTGCTGTTCACAAATTCTCAGGGAAATCCTAAAAACGCCCGAGGTGAACCCAAGATCTTGATTCTTTCAAGGCTCTCACTCCCAAACGCTATTTGTTACTTCCCTCTTATTAGATTCTATTGATATTCCTTCTCTGCTCTGCTCTATTCCGTTCTTTTGGATCATCTTTAGGCATCGATTGCAAAAAATGGTAATAGCCACAAGTAGACTAGTCAATGGAACCTATATCTTCAATGAATACCCAGAATCATGTATTCAATCAAGACTGTGAAGGTGGAATTTAATGAAATATTCAATTTTACATAAGAAGTCGCTTACAAATTGGAAAAATTGAGGATTTGAATATTTTCTCATGAACGCGAGAGTCACGTTTGAAAGAAATTTTAGGATTTTTACTTAACAACGGTAGTTTTACCTTTCGGTAAGCTTCATACGCTAACCACACCATCGTGGAACGCACATAATCGTTCTCATGCAGCCCATGTACACCTGCAACAACATGACGCGACACGCAACAACAAATGGTTCATTGAGCAATTGCATAGCTGCCGATTGGTTGGGCCCCGTAATGCGGTGCGCTTGGTCAGTTGATTTTTATTGATTCTTAATTTATTTCTGTAAGCCTGTCGCCTGTCGCCCGGTTTCGCTTGGCGCAACGCATCGAAACCGTCCGGCCGCACTTTCGTTCCAGCGTCACACACAATTATGTACTTCTGCACCATTGGACAACGGAAAGCTATTTTCCTTAATTAATTGCAACTGCAATTGCCTCGAATCGTTCGAACCTGTCGGTGTTTGGTACGCGGTCCCGGAGACGGATGCAACGTTTTGCACCGAAGACGCACGATATGGAAGGTGCACCGTTTACTTAACCGGTGGTAATTAGCTAATTTCGACTGCAGCAGGCCGTGCGCAGTGTGGCTGGCAAACGAGCTGATCACGGTCCGGTAAGGAATGGCACTGGAAACAAACACAGCAACAGGTAAAGTTTTCCCGTGCGTGGTGAATGGGCCGTACGATCACTATCACCACACGGCTTCACTTATCACAAAACACGAACGTTCGCCACCGTGTTCCTGGCGAGTGTGGGAAGGATGGAGCACAAAATTTCGCCATTCGATAGATAAAACCCGTCCTCAAAAGGGCACAATGACGCAAGGTGACGCTGGATCGAGAGCGATCAGAAGAGCATCAGATGTGTAAATTCATTTGTACGAACGGACGCCATCCCACTGCCGTGTCACGCAGGCTTCAGGTGATCGGCCACAATCAGCATCGGGAAATGGCAAACGAAGGTAAGATTTCTTGGCCCTGCTAAGAGCCGTAGATTAACTGGCCGGTGTCGGCACATCATCATCCTCTCGGAACAAATTACGGAATGCGTATGAATTAAAGATGAAGCACCGGGGATGGCTGCTGATGAGCGAAATATGAAAGTCGTACGGTACATCGAAGGCTGGCCGGCTGGCTGGCAGATCAGTCAAATCGACCAATCGGGCACGGAATCGGAAGGCACCACCGACGACAGGCGATTGATTGGCGAGTGAGCTTTTCTTTTCGGAAAATTATTCCCTCTCACACACTCACTCGGTCCGGTGTGGCGGATGGGGGTTTGGTTGATTATGTGGAAAGCGTCCAGTCCCCAGGTCCAGCGTACTGGTGGGAAAATCTGTAGATGCGCGATCGTGATGATCATGACTAGCCGGGGTGTTGGTTTAGTGTGATGTGTGGATTCCTTCGTTAATTGAATTCTCGTCTGTGATGGAAAGATGGGCGAACGAGTTTTTACTATGTTAAAGCTAGAGTCATTTTACCATACTCACCTGGATAGTGTTGGACGAAAAGTGCCTGGGAAGATAGCATTTGGCTGGGTATGCTCCATGTAACACACGTTTAACAGTATAAATTAAATTTTTTGTGACAATGCACGTAGGCAACATAAAAATACAATGGAGTAAGTTGTGAACGATCGTAATAATATTATATTTAACCAAATTGTGTATAATTCTATTATCAAATCTTTTCTATTTTAGGTACATAGATCCTTGATAGTATTGCTACAGCATTCGTTCAGTCTACTCGCATTCACATTACAAAAAGAGGATCGAATGCAGTTTTATCGCCATTCCTGGAGTGCAAAATGGCAGCTACCGGCTAGTGAAATGTTCGCCCATAATTGGATTAATAATTTATGAGTTAATACAGGAATTAAAGACGAGACTAGTGCAAGCGGCCAACAACCATTGGCAGGCGGAACCACTGGCAGACATATTCGCAAACACACACACATAGTGCAATTGCAAAGGGGCACCGGTTGCTCACGAATGCAGCGGAAATCGATCAGCCACGTCACAAACGAAACGGGAAACTGTCCCGGTTCGGCCAAAGCGAACGAGGCCAACGTCACATCAATCAGGAAAGTGGACGTTTTGCCCGCAGTTTTTTGTTGCTCCAACCAGCAGCAGCAGCATCGAACGGCTGACGAACGGTTTGATGAGATCATTTCCAGCGGGACATGTTTCATAAATTAATAAAAAATTAGCAACGCTGCCGATTATTCCGATTCCGACGACTCATTTGTATCGCGTTCACCTGGCCTCCCTTGGGGCGGCGGTTTTTCTTACCGTTAGTGGATCGCTGCTTGCCATGCTGCGGTCACTGCGAAGCTCTGCAATCGGGAATTAATTGTTCAGTTATTTTCCAAGAATTTTAATTTTTAAAATTGGAATAATTCATTCGCCGTACCAATTCGCGGGCGATCCTTCGGTTGGCAAACGGTTCGTGCGTGCTGGTGTGTTTTTCTCATTCATTCCACCGCACCGGGGACAGGTTTTTTTTTTGGCTTTTGCTACACGCAGGATGTCAACCTGGTGCTTGGTGATGGTTGTGTTGTGTTGGAGGGGTTTCTTGGAAGTGCACAGGAGCTTGTGGTGGCTGTGCTTGGAAGCGTTTGGTGGCGTTCGATAATGGACGTTTGTCGTTGCGTTTTGTCTGACAACCCTAAGAACCGCTAAGCAGCAGCAGTAGTTGCAGGTCTCGATACCTACCCGGTGGCGTCAGAGTTTCGATCGATCGATCGTTCGAAATTGATCGATAGGATGTCCGTGCGCAATGATGTTATTTGGCTGCTAAAGGCAGAACAAAAACACGGATAACACGCTGCATACACAGCGCACGAAAAGAGCGAGCGACGAGCGATAGGATGGTTACGAGATAACAGAATGCGTAAGAAATTGAAGCCAGATCATCCCTTAAGATGCTCAACAAGATCATAATTCATAGAACCTGATGCTTGACATTTCGAAAATATCGACAGCTCCCGCTCGGAATGCCCGGTATCCGCATCGGACAATTAATCACGTGGTCATGGCGTCGGAGGACGTGATCGCGTCTCCGGTTCTTACCAGCCCGAGCTGGGATTAGTTTGTTCTTGTTGTGTGTTAATTGACAAACAAGCAGAGCGGGACCATTTTCGAGGCACAAAATTGGCATGTCTCATGAGTTTTTTTTGGTTTTTGGGAAATGCGCCACCAGCTTTCAGGTTGGTCTGTGTTAAACGTTCAAGCGCTGTGATGAAAATTCATTAATTTAATCCACACTCTGCCTTTGCCGTACGTCTTCGTCGTAAGGTTTGCTCTCAATGAAGGAAAAATAATGTCAGTTAGAACGAAAACGCTTCACGGACCTCGGCACTACCTGGGCGAAACGATTTGTTATGTCACCTCCGATCGAAAACGGTTCTGTCTTTATGTCCTTACTGCGCTCCTAAGAGCCCGGAGAGCGTGAGCAAAGCGTGTGCAGTGCGCAAAGAGCGAAGAAATTATTAGCCTCGCTTTGATCGTGGTTGGAAAACGAGACGACATCTTGTCATGCCTCAAATCGGGCGAGCACAATTTTTACTTTTGATTGATTAATTGTGGCCAGACTGGTCGGGACGTGGGCGACGATAATTGGCCGTACCGTGTTTGTTAATGATGACAGTTTTGTGCCTAGAGTCGGTAGGGTATTGGGTATTAGTTACCGGGGGTTGCTATCGATATGGTACGAGCTGTAGAAAATTAGGCAAGATAATTACGGCGTGAGCTTTTGCGTCATTGCAAGTAGCTCAGTAATGAACAACTATTTACAATGAATATTAATGCGAGAGTTTTAAAATGGTCATTCCGACAAGTAGGTAGCCTTTGTGGATCGTCGTTGGGTTTACTTCTTACAACAAATATGAGAATGACAAGCAAGCAAGTTAAGTAAAACTCTAAAACATAATCGAAAAAATATATAAAACATTTTTAGTAAACCCATACAAACCATACTTTGAACATATAGGAAACATTGTACATCAACCATCGTTCCTGAGCGTCATAGATGCAGTGTGTACTCTTCGATGACATCCATCGATGCCGAATCACTGTTGATGCTTGCTGTCACATAACGCTTTGCCACAACCGGACGACAACCCCACACCGAAAGTGGTCAGCAAAAGACCGATAATGAGGTTGAGGTACTCTATTCGTTGCGGTGGCCAATCTTCACCATAGAGCCTACGGTGGAAAGGCCTTTACCTATTTGGAACTGTTTGTCGCCACACGTTTTACGCTCTCGTGCACACAGTAGGTGTGTGTGAGTGGTAAGTAAGAGAGATAAAAATTATACAATTAATTAAGTGAAACCTACCGGTGTCGTACATTCGCATGCTGATGGCGACGTTTCGGCGAGGTTCGCTCCGACACATCGTCCACCGGGAGGAGAGTAGCAAATTTGTCTCGGCACACCACACTCGAAAAGGGCTGGTTCGCTTCGCTTCGGTATTTGATGTGCATAAATTTTCTCTATTGGGCATGACAACTCCGGCAGGCAAAAGGGCTCGGGCAAAACGTAACCGTACCAGGCCGGCTTCATTAATGCTAAGGTTCGCCATCCAGCTGACCCGTGCACGGTGACGGGGACATCAGCGATTTGGATGGAAAGTGTTTTTGTTACGCTGGGTTTGTTTTGTTTGGTGGCCGCGTGATAGGACATTCGGTTGGTGCGTGAGGTTCGTCCGTGAGAAGCGTTGGATGTCACAGTTGTACGACATCATTTAGGGCCACTTCTTGGTGTGACTGTTAAGGGACAGTTTCGTTGCGGTTGATTGCTGATAATTATGCATTTGAATGTGTTTGATAGGCTCTATATTGGCACGTTTTGCGGCGTGTATTACACGCGACATTAACAGACAGGAGTTTCCATGCTATTTTATCAATTTAAAGTTATTTTATCCTTTTTGAGTAGATTTTTGAGAGGAGATTTCAGATTCTTTTTGAATTTTAGTCATTGTTACCAAGTTCGTATAAATGATTCTACTCAATAATAAATCTCAAATGACAACATTAAAAAAAATAAGAGGATCAAGATTGCTACCCTGTGAGACTCCAGATGTGCTCATAAAAATCTCAGTACGAATTGCCGAATTTAACATATTAAGTCCTGCTGACTAAGAGAGTATCCGCAATAGTAGCTGGAAAACGCAGCCTTTAACACAGGTTTGCTAATATGCAGTATATCTGTTGATACACTATCGAAGGCAGCATTTCTTTCTTCCGTATAAATGCAATCCACATGCGTGTCCTTGTCCAGATTCTATAAAACTTGAGGACTTTGAGCGATCTGGCAAGAAGCCATGTTGTGACGTTTTACCTGCTTACTTGCTTGCCGGTGTCTCGGATCGTGAAAGCGCCCGACGTGTTAGTAGCCTTGATTAGACGATCTCGAGGTAGTAAAGGAACTTCGGACAGCAACGTAAGTAACGAAATCCTAAAGCGCATTATTCAGGGCGACGATTCAGAAGACTCCAACAACATACAAAATGCGCAATATATCGCAAATTAATATATTCGGTAGTCCTCTATTGGTACGAATCCTGGATTATGCTAACGGAGGATGCTAAGGACTGAAATTTTCCAGATTATTTTTGGTGGTGTGTGACAGCAGGTTGTGGGAAAGGCAAATGAACCACGAGCTAGCTAAGCTGTTGGTGCAGATGTTCTAACGGTCGTCAAAACCCGAAAGATATGATGGTTGGGGCATGTGATGAGGATGCCGAACTCATGTACCACCACGAAAGTGCTTGTTAGCTACCCATTCGGTACAATGCTTAGACGAGCACAGCGAGCTCGTCGACTGGGTCAGGTGGAATTGAGCATGACGGAGTCCGGATGCAGCCGCGGTCCTGTTCATGGCGTCATGGTCAAAGAGAGAGGGCCACGAAGAAGAAGAAGTACATTGTTACCAAATATTTCGATGAGTTTGACACTCGTTGAAGGGAAAGTAACTCCTTTATAGATATTCCCATAGTGCTTGTCATCTATCTTAAATTCTTGAATGCTTGTATGTTTATGGAGAGACAGTTTGCAAAGGCGTATAAGATATGAGAATAGACTATTGGAACAGCCTGTTAACACTTCAGTTGGAATATTATCTGGTCCAGGACGCAACGATACTTTTGATTTAGTCAATACAGCTGAAAGAGCACAGCAGATTGTTCATCCTCAGTGATTAATTTAAAATTAACTTCTTCTATTTGTTTAGAGTTATATGTTTGACGGTCGTATATATCACAAAAGCGTAATGCAAAAGTTTGTGCTATGTCAAGATCACTACTAACCGTTACTTCTTTATATCATCGTTTTGGTCATTATATTTTAGATTTTCTGATGTTTCCAGAGGTCCAGAATTTCTTAGGATTTGGACACATACTGTTTTGTGTATAGATTTTGGCAAAATAGATATTAAAAAAAAAGGTGCTCCAATATCCAATTCTTTGTGTTTAATATCCGGATTTTGGAAATATGCCTCAAATCAT
>KZ062029.1:4569-35574 GCA_002091835.1 Anopheles maculatus
GTAAAATGTACCAGATTGAATGTGACCATGGAAAGCTCGGGCAAATATGTTTCCGTTCGCGCACTGACCAACGATCACCGCAGACGAGTTGTGTACTTATCCGCCGAGTCGTGTAGTGACATTCGTCAACAGACGTAGCAAATAGTGATGCCGCACTAGTTTGAGTATGTTTTCGCTCGCCGGATGTTTAACGGCGGGACGGAAAATTGTATTCTACGAGGAAAAGGGGAACGGTAAGCGAGTCCCGGTGTGCTAAAGCTGACCCCAAAGCTGCGCCTTTTCCGGGATAATAGGTTTTTCTACCGGGTACCGGCACATGCACCATATGAGTTTGTCTGTCAAGGCTTAAGAGAGAGAGAGATGGAGCGTACAGCATAGCGGTGGGTGAAAGAAGAGAGATAAAACTAGCAAAACAAATGAGTAAATAGCAAACATCCATTCCGCTAATCCGTTAACATTGCCTAAATGCTCGGTTTCGCTCGTCCAAAGTAGAGGCTGTATTTGTAGCGAGCATGTGACTGTACGTGAAGGCGCTCGGCTTGACGGTAGCAACAAAAACTACAACGTGTAGATCACAATTCCGTTGTATCCGGAGCTAAAGCTGCTACTTCGTTATGCAGCCGTACGTTTTGTTATACACAGATGGAGGCGCCTGGTGCGTTTGACGCTAGCTTTCTATGGCAGTCTAGAAAGATGTACAGCGCTAACAAAAACACAATCACCATTCTGACGTAGGCACTTCAAGAAGAATATTTTTGTAACAAATAATAAATTTTTTTTTTTTTTTTTTTTTTTCGTAATTACGGCCAGGCCGTATATCTAACAAATAATAAATGATGTAGCAGAAATTAATTATACTCAATAACTTTCAGCTGCATCAAACAAGTGTACAAATGTTTGAGCAATGTATAGTGGATGTAGCAAAAATAAGCCGCAGAATGATGTAGTCTCGAATACTGCAAGGCATTTAGAAGGTGTTTATCGCGATCGGGTATTTTACAATGTACGGAAGACAACTACAAATATTTAAGGAACTAGACTGTTAATGCGATCTATAAGAATTAATACATCCTCCAAATTAAACTACCTTTCACCTGATATACTCGTATGCAACCATAGCCTACAAGAAGTTATGGCTACTACGCGGCTTACGGATAATTTTATTTCCTGTAGGTTTCTCCTCCAGACAATCAACGGTTATTATCACAACGAGTTTGCTTTCCGCGCTATAGCTATGTAGACGAAGCTGCAGCTGCAACAAACTATTGATGCAGCTGCACACCAAACTTTTCCAATTCGACCCAATCCGACAGCTTGTTTGGGGTTGTTATTTTGCCATGTTTACTTGCTCGCGTATTTGCTTTTCTTGCCGAGTGCGAATCGTAGGCCAGACGAGCTAAGGCGAGCGCACGAAATATGAAATGCGGAATGTTTACGGTGTTTCAGGATATAAAAATCGCACACCCATGCGATTCTTTCTATCAGTTGTCTCGCTTTAGCACCACATTCATAGCGTCTGCCATTCCGTCCTGCCTGCGCTGTTGTGTAAATGTGATGTTACATTACACAGGTTCTTTTCGGCAAAACACATTAGCATGACGAGGGAAGGTGTTTTGCTCTCGGAGTTCGGGAAGCGGTGCACGAAAGGAAGAAACAGGAGCTGCTCAGGAATAGTACTATGGGGTACGAGACCACCGCAGGCGTATACGCGCCATCTGCTTTTATTGTTATTTGTTTTTGCTCGATCTATCTATTTTATGTTATTTTTATTGCTGGCTTTTTCGGTGCCTTCGTGGGTGGCGCTACGCGGTATCTTACGAGTTTCATCACTTTGTCCAAGCACAGCACACCCGCTTGCAACGCGTAAGTGGCTTCATTTTTCCACCCTGAAATGTGAACTCGTCACTCGCGTGTAATCGTAGACGAATCCACTCTGAAATTGGCTAAGGAATGGCGGGCTACAGGAGCTGCTATAAAGCATACCCCGCGCTTCACGCTGACACCACGGTTGTTGGAGCAAGGAGCAAAAACAAGCAGACAGCTAAAAATAAACGGCCGGAACGCAGTTTCTGGCGCCGATGCAATCCTTCGAATGTTGCTGGGATGTACTGTTGTAGAAGCGGTAAACACAGCTCCCGCATGCGGGAAGCTCTGGCTGGCTCAGGATGAATGCTTAAGTAATCCGAACGCGAGTAAAAGTGTGTCCCGCTGATAATGGTCCGAAACTGGATCACTATGGGTATCACCATGGCGGAAGGATCGTCCGAGGGCAAATGACATAGCATTTTGGCACAGATAAACAGCTGCTTTTGGTGCCACGGACGACCGTTTGCTACTTCTACGTCTTTTTCTCGAGATAACTATCTTCGTTCGTGCACTTTCGACACGAGCGAGAGATTAGCCGGTCGTCTAGCAGATTACTACCCTATTAGATGTTTTTAAATGCTCGCGGTTGCAAATGTTGATTATGATTCCCATGCGCTCTCGTATTATAAAAGCACTCACATTGCAAAACGAAAGCTCGATGTGTATTCGGCTATAATTTAAGGATGCATATGTAGTCATTACTTAAAACTTTATGTATCGAGCCAGCTTGAAGCTTTTGCATGAATGGTTGTCAGAGTATGTGAGACACTGGTGAGTTCGGGAGGTTTTTAAATTGGATCACTCCTCAAGTATCATTGAAGTCTTGGTTCCATAGAATCTCAGGCGATCGTTCGCATAATCAGGCTTAGCTTCAAATAATTTCGCATAGGGCTGAAGATACGCAGCATATACGACAGGTCAACTACAATGTAAGTGGGTTGGGTCTTGGGCACCATGACATACACATCTATACATACATCTTCTATGTTCTTGTGTTTAAACTGGGCTGATGGAGGCATTTAAAGGCATTGGTGGCCAAACCTTTCAATACGGAATCTACTGGAGTCCGGATCAGACGAACTGTGGCCTAACCTAAAGCTGTGTGTATTTTTGACTGAGCTAATAATTTACGGCCGGCCCGGGGCGGCCCGGTGGTGTATCCGATAGCGGCGCCGGTCTTCACACGGCAGGACCGGGGTTCGAATCCCGGCGGACCGCCTCCCCGTACGCAGGACTGACTATCCAGCTACGGGTATAAATAAGTCACAGAAAGCTAGCAATTGCTAGCAGGCCAAGACCTACCGAGGTTGTAGTGCCAGAGAAGAAGAAGAAGAATAATTTACGGCAGGCCCGAGGTTCGAATCCCGTCCGGGCCGCCTCCACGTACGTAGACTGACTATCCAGCTACGAGTTATACTAAGCCACAGTTAGCTAGCAATAGCAGGCCAAGACCTCACGAGGCTGCAGTACCAAAAAGAAGAAGAAAAATAGTTTACTGTCCATTATAGACTGTTTGTCTGTCTCTTCAGTGTGCTGTATCTTGCTTGTACGATTTCAGATGTTTGAATGGATGAATGAATCAAAGTAATAATGAGTATGGCATCTGAAAGGTTCGGTACAGAGCAGAAACTGTTACAACGATCGAATTACTCAACAGACAAGTCAGCGAGTAGGGACAAGGAGATCACGAGGAGGATAAGATGCCATCTCAAAAAACAGAAATAGGGGCTAGTTCGTGGTTCGGGGAAAGGATTGCTACGTAACGTACTCTAATCGTACGTACACTCAGAGGAGAAAATGTCTTTCAACGAAATTTAATGGTTTGTAATTGTAAATTAGTTCTCAACAATATGACCGTCTTTATTGCATAAAAACAATAGAAATTCTTATCAAAGACAGGCTTGAAAATACCCAATAAATTGTTTTAGAGCGTGTATGTCTTTAATTGCTATAGCATTAGCACTTTATCGTTGCTTGAGGAGTATTGTTAAAAGATCAAATGAAAATAAATGTTTATTTTAAATGGAAAAGATTTTACTTGTTTTATTTAGTTTCGGAGTTCTAGATCCTTTGGCACTGGGGCTTATGTTATTGGGCTTGCTTATTGCTCTGAGTTCGTGTTCATGATTCAAATAAACTTTATTTATTCTACAAGTGCTTTACTCACCAACAATTGTGTTTGCTCTATGAAATGTGTTTGCATTTCATTCATCTTTCAATAATTTCCTTTCCAATTTGATTTTCGAACCAAACATTCCTGGCACATGTGAATGGGGAAGAAGAAAATATCAAAAAAGCACATATTTTCTATCATTTTCGCTACAGTCGAGCAAACCGAATGTCTGCCTGTTGTCTTTCTATCTTCTGTTCACATACAAAAAACTCTACAACCCCTAAAGCATTGGTGTTTGTTTAGCTCCGGAAAATCGATTGCATGCAACTCTGCCACCCACCTAAATGAAGGTGAAAGGGATTCACGGAATTCGCCATGTTTTCAGTTCTTTTTCTCAAACGGTGTTTTAAAGTTTTTTTTCTTATGGTAGGAAAAAGGTAGTGCACAAGTCTTTCCGATTTATTTTTTATTTAACGCGGCCAGTTTTCTACTTTGACGCCGCTGTTATTTCTACCGGTTGCTCTAAAATACTTTTCTTCCTTCAGTGTGCCTTGATCTGAAGTCAGTTAAAATAAACAGTTCTCCAAATGAGATTTTCTATTTTGTTTTGTTTTGCCCTCGGTTTATTTTCTTCGCGTTTGGGTTTGCCGTGCTTTTTTGTTTACAACAACATCCTTCCCACTGTTCCGTTTCGCATGCTTGATGGTGTAAAGAAGTTTTTGAATTTTGTTGATTGTTCTTAGAAAAATCGCTCAAATCTGCTGACGGTGATGAAGGCTGTTCACTGTACTAGGTTTTCTTGAAATTTTGCAGAAGGCTTTCGTCGCTTGCAATGGAACGGAGGAAACGAGTTTCGTCGATTGATTTATTAGATTTCGAGATTTTGAAAAAAAACGAAGAGGCGAAAAGCGTGCAGGTGGCGTACGGAAATTTGATGACATGAGAGTAACTAGGTGTTTCAAATTGGAGATTTCATGTTTTGAACAAAAGTTCCTGGAACCAATCAAATGTAAGCAAGTGATAGTAGTTTCGATTTAATATCTTACTATTGTTGACGTATGATAAGAACTGATGTTATTTTCCTTGCGTTTTAGGAAACATGACACCGGAAAGAGAAGGTAGAGAAGAAAGGAGTAGTACTGCAAGCAAGAAAATAGAACATACATATATAATTTAACAATATCAGAACTCTTTCTTTCTGGTTCTGCTTCATCTGTACTCCCAATACTATAACCTTGGGTATATACATAAGTGATTTCATTCGAAAACTCTGCTGACGGTGCTGCGATGAGCTATCTTAGCCTTCTTCACTAACCAATATCCTATTGAAAGATTAAGCTTTGTACAATAAAACTCATTACTAAAGTGAAAATCTTTTGTTCCAAGAGAATGTTCCGACAATCTTTAAATAAAATCAACTACAAAATTTCACCCGATACTCGTGTAAACGCTCTGGGTGGTGACCCGTACCGGAGATACAAAATTCCACTCTAGATTTGTTTCGATCGGTTTTTTTTTTGCTCGGCTTCGACCTTGCCCTATCAGCGTCACGTTTCACCACATCTCGACTCAAGATGTGTAGATGCTTCGAACAGCAGCAGCAACAACCCACAGCCCACATCAAAACACTACCATCATCGTCATCTGCACATCATTATGCTCGACTCGGTCCGGTAATCTATGTATCGCATCGGTCGAAAAATGTGCGGCCTGAAAGTTATGACAAAAGTTCGACCTGAAGTTACTCGCCAAAAGTTTACACAATGCTATCGCTAACCGGTGGTCGGTAGCCTGGGTACTGTTGGAAAATACGATGCCGGCGGAGGAAATGAGACTTGAAAATGGTGCTACGCCGAGGTGATGGCAAAGGAAATCCATTCTTCCACATGCTTTGCCTTGCGCTTTCCTTCACGGAGAGGTCAAAGTGAATGGGACTGAGAAGTATTTGCTCCGCAGAATTCACCTGTACATTGGGCCGCATTGTAAAATGGAAAACTTTTGCTTGGCCCGTTTCTTCCTTGGCTGTCTCTTTCGGTAGTGAATTTACTGCTGGCCAGCATAAACCGTAACCAACTTGAGGAGAAAGCGAGAAGAACAAATAGAAAGAGAGAGAGAGCGAGAAAGAGGAAGCAAAAGTCCCCATGGTAAGGAGTGTCTGCTCAGGTGTTGGTAATATGTTCCCGTTTTCTCAGAAACACTTGGGCGTAATGGAAGATGGTGCGGTGCTAGCAGGCTGACCGCCCAACCGGAAGTAACCAAACCGACAGCTGCCCTGAGGTGGGGACAAACTTTTCTGCTATAGCACACCTCCCTGTCCACCCAGGGGTTTTGCACCAGACGCACCCGGTCCAATGTGTTTATATTGGGACTAGATCTCTCCGATTGTTGTTGGCTGAAAACTGTGGAGAGGAAACTTTTCCTTATGCCCCGTTGCCTGGACGTGTTCTCCATCGAAGGACATTCCATTGAAGTATTTCCACACGTTCCAGTTCGGGAATGAAGCTGGTACAAGGGAAAAGTTTTCGATATTCTACCAGCACGCCACACAACAATGCGGACAGTATGGTCGATTCGATGCGAAAACACCCCATCCAGCAGAACCGTCCGGGAGATGCAAGAGAGCCAGCTTGAAGCGAAACATAATTCGATGTCATCAGCATTACACGTAAATTACCGAACAAATATTAGCTTTTCGAATTTCGATAGCAAGTGTCGACGGTGTTGCGGGAGCAGCAAGTACCGCTTGGTGATAATGTTGTTGGTATCGGTAATAGTTCAAACACGGGCCGGGAAGATGGTGGCGTCAGCTTTGTATCGGTATCCATCCCACCGTTCTGTTCTAAGTTTAGATAGTATCACCTGCTAATGTGAGGTAACACCACGACCAGCGTTTGCTGTGCGAAAAATAGATTAAGCGTTGTACTGAAAAGCATTAGCTTTGCGTTTTTTTTTCAATCTTGGCTTGGTTTTGTAAGTCAGACCACTAAATTGGCATCGACTAGTTCAGGTCAACCGAAGCAAGAGCAGCTTTAGATTGCGGGACAATAAATTATGCTGATAACTCTATTTTCTTTACGAAATCCCAGTACCTTCCACTTTGTTAATATTTTCACCTAGCAAAGCCATTCAGTACGATAGTTTGTGTTTATTTAAAGGTATTTATCATTTCATAGCAGACAAGTACAAAACATACATTCGTAACGCCAAAATTTTATGAATGCTGTCCCAAGCGGTTCATAAAAATGGGTCTAGTCTTGCTCAAAAATTTTCAATACCTACAAATATTAAATTTTTACAAATTTCATTTATTTTTACCTTTTTTTTTTGATAACTTAAAAAAATACAGACATAAAGTTAAAGTTGGAATGTGAAGTAAGCCATCAGTTGACCTTTTCCTTAAAACAATTTATAACTGCTCATCAGCAATTCTTTAGCATTCTATGCTTGCGAATAATGTGATTTGTAACGAATTTTAAATCTCTTTCTAGACAATTGTTAGGTAAGTTCCGGTTTTTATTAAATTTGTGTGTGTTTTTCAATAATTAATCATTAATACTTTGTGTGTTGATTTCCATAAACAGTAACTCCATCTTTACAATTCCTAAAGGCTTTCATTTGCCATTTCTGGCTCCTTAACTTGACTGTACTGCAGTTGAATAGTCGATTTTAGTTATGAATTGTGGCATCCGCACTTCGGCGCCCGGGCCTTTGCAAAAGCCAACCGTTACATCTTTAAGTTGCTCTTGGAGTCTCAGTACGCTTATAAGAAGATTTATCCATGCATTCAAGCGAGTAAAGTCTATTGAATATACTTCTCTTTCGCTTTGTCGCGGCGACGTCAAGAGGTCTGCCATTACTATCTATTCTTGACTCCGTTCTACCCGAAACAAGATAGTCAACCCTGCGTACGGGAATACGGTCGAGATTCTGGAGTCTGATTACCGGTCTTGCAGTTTTAAGATCGGAACCACTTCTTGACCAACGCTACTTGAAAAGATCAACGCAATATTATTTTATTATTTATTTTTTAATTGTTTTAAACAAAGTTTTTAGTCATGGACAATGCAAGAAACAATGTTGAGTGTACTTTATCTCTTTATCTATTATCTATAAGTCCTATTAGTACTTATGATCTTTACTATTTTTAATTATGAATGTATTATTACACCGTTTTCGAGCCCAAGTAAACACCTTCCAGCTGCATCTGAACACTGTTCAACCGTAGGTAAACACTTGACGTCCAACTAAACAGCTGCTGCCTAACTAAACTTCGTTCAAACGAAACTCAACATCGTTCAACCCCAACTAAACATTTTGTATCCCAGACGTCATTGCACGTTTATATTCCACGGACTCGTTTCTTGTAACATCGTTGTCTTCCGCGTTCATAGCAAATTCGCGGCCATCATGAAGAAAACGTTTTTTAAATTGTATGCAATTTATTATAAAAATTTCTTGTGCCTGAATTAAAAAAGTTAGTCTATTTTTAATCTATTAATCTTTGCAAATGAAAGGAACATAAAGAAACTAAATCTATGTCATGTAAACATATCAGCTTGGAGGTGCCAAATGTTTAGTTGGGGTTGGACAATGTTGAGTTTCATTTGAACGAAGTTCAGTTAGGCAGCAGCTGTTTAGTTGGACGTCAAGTGTTTACCTACGGTTGAACAGTGTTTAGATGCAGCTGGAAGGTGTTTACTTGGGCTCGAAAACGGTGTATTAAATTTGCTGTGAGATTTCTTCAAAAATATCATTCAAACATCATATGATTTTATTTTGTTGTACAGCCAACAAACCGTTTTGTAAACAATATTGTTGACGGAAATTCAGAATTTATAATTTCAAGGCTTAAGCAAATAAGTGAAGGCATTTAAACTTTTTATTGTGATTAAATTGACATGTGCATGTAAAATTCAATTATTGTGTACAAATTCTATCCTATCCATCGTGTCATGTAGCACTGGATAAGATAAAATTTGATTTCAGTGGCATCCACATTTTTTGTACATCAAACATAAACTACAAGAATAAAATGTACTCCACCAAAACCGTTTCAGCTACGAGGATGGGCAGCAGTAGAACGGAAAACGAGATACTTCTTTACTAGCGTATTTGTTCGCATCGGTTCGTGAAGCGAGTGAAATGCAATTTACTCCACTTATCCTAAGTCCTCCAGGCAATCCAGCGTCAACGTCGGAACAGTCAAGGTGCCAGCATCCGTTGGAAGAACATACACACCACCCGTCAGACGCCAAGGGATTTGAGATTATCATTAGCATCTTTTTCGGTCCAAAGGGCACTACACATAGGGGCAGACACACAGGGAGTGGTCGAGGGCGTGCGTGAAAGAGGGTGAGCAAACCCCCTGTGGCCAACTGGTTCGCAACTGGTAGATTACCGATAGGCAGATGTGGCTGTTGGAAGCATCGGGCGTAGAGCGATTTTCCGGGCTAGGTAGCACTGTGTGTCAGCTCGTGTAACAAGTTCGTCCATGTCATAAGCATACGGGCGAGATTATTGGGTTAATTTGGCAATCCTGTGGGAACTTCATCAGCCAGTACTATCTACTGCCTGCTCGACAAGTCTTCGACGGTTTTGGCTTGAGTAGCTAATTTCAAAGTATGGAAACCTCACCCTCACACACAGTACAGAAAGCTGCTGGGGTGACTGGAGACCCTGCCAGACGCCTGCTGCAGCAAACTTTCAACCAACTGAGTGCTTACAGTATGGGCGTGAAAAGGGGTTTCGTAACCAGGGAAAAGCTAATCCACTTATTGAAAAACTAGCACGATTCTGTTACATATTAAAGACGATCGAACGTGACACTTTTGCGATCGAAACTTTTACCGCTTGAGTAGCGTGTTGGCGAACACTCTTAGCAGGATGGGGAAGCGAGTTGGAAGGGGGTTATTCGAATGGGTCAATTTAAAAGTTAGGAAAGAGCAACCGAGCGAAGGCACCTACACATCACACAGTTCGTTGTTTTAACTAATGTAATGTGGCAGATCATATTGAAAGTGAAATACTCTGCCATGCCATCATGCTATTGCAGAAGGTAGGTAAAGTATAGTTATTTGTAGATATAAGGAAGGTATAACTCTGCTGGTTCGCTTTTAACAAAGAAAGGAGTTTGTTTCTTATAAACGATAAGCATATTTTTATATTTAAAAAAATCTTATCATTATCAATTAGTAATAAGGTGCATAATAGGATGGCATAGTGGATGTGGGTTCAGTTACTACATCCAAGGAACCGATATCAAGTGTCATACCTGCTCTCCATACACAGAACTTATTATCAAACTATCTGTGTAATTAAAGTAAATATAGTCAGAAATGTCTGGCTAAAACCTCGTGACGATAAAGTTATAAAAAAAGTACTAGTGCGTTGATTTCATCATATGTCATTTAGAATAGAGTTATAGCTAATACGTAAACATTATCAGAAGATGTTTATGAGATACTCTGCAACTGTTTATTCCTAGTCTTTTGTATGTGCTGTAGTATTTTGAAACATAAACTGTCATGAAAATGTGTTCTTGCATAAGGAAAGCCACAAATGTAGAGCTTGAATATTACATATATGAAACAGTTTTGTTTCCAACTCCGTTAAACAGCCACGTTCATGCGGTTTGGGATCACTCGTTTACGCACTGTGGAACTAATGTCCGGAAGAAGCTTAGAGCTAATTGGGTAATTGGATTCCTGGGGGAATTTGTTTTACTTAGTCCAATGTACTTATATGGATATAAACTGTACTAGTGTACAGCACTAACACCAACAAATGTCCAATAAAGTGACCTAATCCCTTGAACCTATCTTACGCAATCTTCGTTCGACCCCTTATGGATGCTGGATCCAGTTTCAAATTTTGATTCTTGTCGAAACTTAGAAACCCCAAACTGTTTTCTAATTTCATTCAGCAAAAATATTTCTTCGTGGCCTCCATTGGCATGCCTTTAAGATTACCGTTAAGTAAACATCCCCTCAACACCTTCAAGAAAGGATCCCATTTGTGACCGTTTGTGCCGTAATTTATGACACGATAAATATCAATTTAGTGACCCTTCCCAGTGTGCAAACAGGATATCGCATTACTTTCCATTTCCGTCCAGAGCATCATACGTAGCTGTGACTCTGTTAGTGTATGGCTTGAGTTAGAAAAATAGTGGCTTACTTACACCCCTGTCCCCAACTCTCCCATTTGTACCTGTAGCCGTAGTTGAGATTTATGCATCAACCTTTCAGAATGGGTTGTCGTCAACGTCGAGACGATTTAAAGAAGTAGCAACGAAACATGCAGGACATTGATGATGATGATAAGTCCCACCTCTTACCCCAACACAGGTTTGAGAAGGACGGAATTATCTTTACGATATTTTTACTCTGATAATATGAGTTTAAAAGTAAAAAGTAAAAAAAATTACGAGTAAGTGGTGGCATCGACGACCATTTTGATGAGTTAACCGATTCACGCTTCTAAGATGACCAACATGATTCCACCGAGGAAACCGGGTCTCACTTCATACAATAGTATTCCATGGTATTCTTTTCATAACAAACCAAGAATCACTGATTGAAACTGGTTCACTATATTAAAGAACACCGCTGCCACTTGCGTATGGCCAGTTCCACTAATACCAACGAATGGATTTAGGGACTACCTTCCGAAGCAGGGAAATCTAATGTGTCTGAAATTATCCACGCACAATCATCAATGTATGAATCTTGTTGTGGCTTCCCAGACTGTGCTCATTCAGTGAAATCTTCCAAATGGCATCAACTTGTCCACTTTGCGCGCATTTCATATTTTCATATTTTCATTCGATATTTTCAGTGTTTAGTTTACCTAGGACGATTAATAATAAGTTTTCAATGACAAGTTAACATAAACAGAACAAAATAATGCTAATAGAATTATACTATGCGGATAAGAATGACCTTCAACAATGTATTTGTATCAACATCGTGGTTCTTTGAACACAGTGAATCTAACAGTTTGCTATGGCACCTCTTAAGCAAATTAGATATAAAATTAAGATTTGTCTGTTGTTAAACGCGACAAAACATCCTAATGCGCTTCCTGCCCGGGTAATCTGAGTGTATGTAAACTTTAAAGCCACCCCCAGCGGAACCCTTCAGATCGTAAAATTATAACTGTTTTTACGATGGAGCAAGCAATACTAATGATTGCTGCGCTGGTGCTTCCGAGCGTCCATTTCATTCTTCTTTGTTCTAAAAAGGTGCTCAAGCATAATTCCCGGTGACTTGTCGTTCGGGATCCATTCTACGAGTAGCGTTTCGCACATACCCGTAACTCAGTGTCGCAGCGAAATGAATACAACTTCAAACAACCATCAGCGCGTTTACGATGTCATAAACTCAGCATCACAACGCCCGACACTCGACGACTCCTGTGCTTCGTTCCGCTGTGTGACCAGCTGAAAGATTTCCTTCAATTTTTCTTATCCCGTCCAGTGACTCACAGTTTGGTCCAAGACACTTCCGTCGATTTATCCCCCGTCGGTAGTTTTGGAAAGTTGTTTGTCTCCTTCAAAAGTTGCATTCGGGAGCTGGATGTCTAGAACAACACGGTACAATGCGGAGGAGTGCAAGGGTAAACGTGTTTTACGGCGAAGAGTTTTCTACTTCCCAACCGAGTACACCGGGAGCAATTTAATTTGAAAGTTTTGACATCGATGTGCTCCTTGGCAGCCGGCGTTCAATCGACAACGTATCAACTCAACATGTCGGCTTTCTACCTTCTGCATTACTAAAAAAAGCACACACAAGGATGATAAAAGTTTTCTAGGTTGCGTAATTTTGTTTTTCACACATGCAAATCGTTCCAGCAGCGACAACCTACTGATGTGATGTGTTTGACGTTTTTTCTGTTGCTCCTGAAAAAGTGAAAGCTTTCATTTGGGGAAGTAGAATGGGAACACTACGAACTATAGTTTAATCGTAATAGAAAAAAGTGTAGCAAAGTAGAGAATGTACCAAAGCAGGATGGCTACTGCATGCATAATTTAGAAGGCAAACAATTTGCACCAGATTGACAAGAAAACGGTTTAAGCGTCGTTGAAAGAACGATCCCGCTGTTGAGAACTATTGGGTAAGCGCTTAAAATGTTCCATCCATCGGTACATTAAAGATGCATTAGCTATATAAATGAGTTGGATTTTAATCAATTGTTGGAATAACATACATCACTACAGCTAAGAATAGAAAAGTGTTGGAACAAAGTAGTATTCAATTGTTCTAAATTAACAACATCGATTGTAAACTGTAAACTGTAACTCTGTGAATTTAATGTATTGCTGCAATCTAATAAGAATCTGGTTCAAAACCGGGAATATATCCATGGATCGATGGAAGGACAATTTAACTGCTTACACACTTATCAGGCGCAGGCCGAGACTTGGCCTGCTGCAGCAATCCCAGAAATCGCTCACGGTCACGGTCATTCTCATGGCAAATTTCGCCAACTTGGCTTTCCTGTATGTGTGGTTAAAGTTTTATTTGTGTAATCGTTCTTGCCAAGTCAAAATTGAAGAAACGATCTGTATTTGCAAGGTATGTTCTAGAATGTCTTTCACTCGTTCAGTCAACGTTGATCCTTCGACTATATGGTTGATTCAACTTAGATTAATCGTGTGTCATCAATCTGTGGTTTTGGGGTCAGCATTATTCAAAAACATATAGAATAAATCCTTTCGAAATCAAACGGGACCGTGAGAAAAAAAATTGACCACAAATACCTGACACCACCAGCTTGTTGTTCGTTGGTGGTATACGCTTTGATCGTGTCCTCCTACTAGCAGGACACTCATCATGGAAATTAAACAAAATCAGTGTTTTCCTTTTCTGGAATGGCTATCAGACGGTTTTTTTTACCGCACCTATTCGTCACTTCCATCTTACCAAGTTGGATGCCTGATGTTGTGTTTGGCTTTACTGAAAGTTGGGTTCTACAGTACAAGCATCGCTTGTTGGTGAATTGCTTCTATGAGAAATTGACAGTCTAACTTATTTCTTATATTTCTTATATATTTCTGAATTCATCTGTATTCCAGGATCGTTCATCCTTTTTTCCGTTCATATCAGCGTGCATATGACGATGCATCGGACCTTTTTTTTTCTCTGTCAGCGTCAAATTAATGATTATTTTTCTTTTTTAGATTTTTTGTCGATTATTTTTTAATTTTTTGCGTTGTTTGTAGTGCCAGTTCGATTTCACAGTTTTACTTGATTTTGTACAGCCGTATTATCCAACAAAAGTAAATATTTGCATATATTTATTTAATTAATATTAAAATAACATGCTATTTCTCTGAAACCTAGTGAATCTAACATGCTGCACGATGATGAGAACACCGTACAGCTCCAAGAATACACTAATTCAAATAACTATAGATATATTCCTAATTTTACTTCCTCTCCTACATTCCTACTGTATGTGCAAATGGCACTCCTATCATGAGATCATAAACGTTACGCACACACCGTTGTACGAATATGTGTTAGATTAAGTAGTATTTTAAGAGAAATATAGAGTCAGTCTCTGTTTACCACTCGAGCTGGGTGGACGTTATCTACTGTTAATCATAACTTACACAGGCGAGCCTGTATAAGGTGTACCGAATTGATAATCAGGCAAAGTGATGCAGACAAAGTTCCTCATTTTCTAAAACTGTATTGGTAGATAGCGTGACACTTAGCACTTTTAACCAACGATCAAGCGAAGACTTAAAAGCTCCGTTAACAAAATACAATTGTCACCTCACATTACTCATTTAGCGAGGCCAGTTCACAGTACACTCTAAAGAACTAAATCTAATTCGAAATGCAAAACATGTTATATTCTTAATACAACGGTGGTATGTAAATTTTATTACCATGTGAAGATCTATGCAACTGTTTGCTAGAAAACACTTTATAAAGAGAAAGAAAATCTAGCAGAAAAGGTGATATGAGGCAAGAAACAGCGTAGCATGATTGTAAAATGGAATGGAACCTGTTGAAGAGTGTAAGCTCCTCTAAGAACCACTATTATCGTTTATCAGTGATCAAAATCCCGAGTTGTAAGCCGGTTTCACTTTTAATTATATATTTGTTTAATTATATAAACTGTTGCGAGGAAAGAAAAAAACTACCATAATAAAAGACTTTTTTCATCGCTATGAGCGAAAATCTCAAGACATAAACTATCACACCACACCTGCTAGATGAGTCAACCGAGGCGGGTATCAACTCACTAAACACCGCATTACCCTCGTATGTATCTTCTTGATGAAATTTACTGACCAAAAAGGGCCTTCGGTGTATCGTCCGGAAAATCATGTGTGACCTGTGAGACGCACAAAAAGCAAACAGAATTTTGGTTCCCTTTTTACACCGGAAATCCTTAGCCACTGATCGGTGACAGTCGTAAATCCGGTACACAATTCTAACACTCGGGTTTGTCCCATCCCAACGCTGGAGATTGGTCGGGGATTTTCTCGTACCTTTCATCAGAAACTGCTCGCCGGTTATTTTTAACGCCAATGCTCTCTTTCCATTTTATCTGGGTCCAATTTAGTTCCGCACCCTTTGGCACCGGTAAAGGTGTTGGTGACCTGCAAACTGTTTTTTTTTTTTACCATTTACCCCGTATTACGATATCGATTTCTGAGACCTTCGTCCAGTTGTGCTGCCCTTCCGGCTGAGTTCTCTGTGCGGTGGTGGATATTCCTTTCCAACTTTCGCTTTTATTTTCGTCCACACTCGCCACCAGCCCTCGGGTTGCAGTTGCGAAAAACCGCAAAATAAACAAATAAATTACAGTTCTTTATTGGAGGATTACAGACAGAGCGAACCTTCTGATGGCTTCAGGACCGGATCTTTCGGGTAGCCCCGGTGGGTTCACGCGTTTCGCTTTCTACCCGCAAAGGTGTACCGAGTGAAGGTTCCGACTCGATTAATGGTCTTTGTACAACGATTTTCTCAATCGTTTTCCTTTCCGAACTGGTTGCTTCGTAGCGTAAGCGCATTCCCAGCGGCGTTGACGAGAATACAGTTCAATTGAAAACGAGCAACGCAAGTTCGTTAAAATTCAATCTACTTCGACCGACCCAAGGGCTGTAATACAAACACAAACGGCACATTACACAAAAAAGGTGTTACAAAAACAGAGATAGTATGAGTGTGTTTCCATGCCGCGGAAAGACTCTCGACTTTACAGATTACGCAGCTGGCGCCACCCAGATGCTTGGAGCCGATTTTTTTTGTGTGGGATTGCTTAGGGTGCTGGTACAAAGGAGACGGTACCGGAAGAGGGTCTAATCAAAATTTCAACAACCATCACTAAATTTTGCCAACGACCGTTTTCTTCGATTGGAGCGAGATGGTGGATGCGGGGAAGGGAGGTCAAAGTACGGCCAGAAAAAAGATCCCGCAATCCTTGTGGCTGGCCGATTGCCGCAAAAATAATTGGGTAAACAGATTATTGTGATTGGAATCGATTTGATCGCAAACGTTTTTAGAAGCCAAGATGCTTAAACCACATGAAAGAACCCAACTCGAGCAAAAAACCGCGTTGGCCAATGGTATTCTTTGCAACTACACCCGTAATTTTATGTGCAAGGAAAATTGAATTCCAATTGATAGTTTTGAGGTGGAAATTAGGTGCTTGAGAGGCATTTAATTTTCCCTTCCTTACCTTTCGCAGAGTGGCTCATTGAAAGGTTTATCGATGGCATTAGATTTGACAGCCAATTTTCGGAAGATACGGTACACGGAGACCCTTCAAACACTTGCGAGAACCATTCTTTCATTGGTGAGGGCGAAAAGGATTGCAAGGACATGTCTTTCATTGGGTTAGCGTGGAAAAGGGATGCTTCATTTAAATATTTAAACTGAATAATATTTAATGAAGGTGCGTAAATCTTACATCGATAATATGCGGCACGTTTTCCATTACGCTTCGAATGGAAGCAGTGAGCTAAGGAGAGCTTTTTCGAAACTGTTCCACAATCTTGGCAAACTTTACAACCTATCCTAAATACTCGTCAAATATTCTAGAGCACGTTCCTTGTACCAGTGTTGCTGTAGAACGCATCGTTCTTGTAAGATAAATCCTACTCTGTTGACACAGTCGACTTATGACACTTCTGGTTAAGACGTAATCTACTAGCGACGAAATATGGTTGAGCGTTAACTATGTGCTCGTGCTTATAACACATGTCTATAAAGCAGTTTCATTCATTGCACTCCGCTTTCGGCAGCTAAAATATAAATTTCTCATGACCAGTTATCAAATATGTTAAGTCCAACATTTCTTGAGATATCGTATCAACTTTATAGTCCCTTTAGTTAACACTAATGGCAAAGAGAAGCGGAACCAAAACCACACGCTCACAAAGTCTTGCATTTAAAAGTCATTGCTATTTCATCACCTCTGTGTCTCTTTCTCCACGAGTGAATTTGGTGCGAATGTTCCGAAATGCAATTCTTTCGATTCATCACTCCCATTAAACGATCAGCACAGAGCGAAAATGTGTTTCCGTTTGTTTCTGCACGGTTCATTGACGAAAATAGCAGCGCAACTGTTCCAACAAGAGACGGGCCTTTTTGAGAAATTTGTTCTGGATTTCTTACTCTCGTTCGTCCACTTCACTCGAGCATATTATATTAGCATCATCAATCAAAAAATCCATCCACCCCAAGAAAAAAAACAAAAATTCCATGATGTAGCTGGCCTTCTTGAAGAATGAACAGTGGA
Organism: Anopheles maculatus; assembly: GCA_002091835.1. Taxonomy (NCBI): domain Eukaryota; kingdom Metazoa; phylum Arthropoda; class Insecta; order Diptera; family Culicidae; genus Anopheles; species Anopheles maculatus. Next base: position 22,310 of record KZ062029.1, read on the forward strand.
TAGCATAGTCGGTGAAAGCAAACCGAAATTTCCAATGCGCGTTCTCTTGTGTCTGGAGCTTTGGTGAAGTTTAGACCGTAGAATTGAACCACCAAGACCGGTGCTGTCTCACTGAAGCTCATTTCTATCTGCTCCGTTACCGTACGTTCCTTCTTAATTCAAAAAAAAAAGAACTAGGCCACAAAATCCAGCTATAACAACATCGATAACTAACACACACACAAAACAAAACCAAAAAAAAAAACATCCCCCAATGCTGTTGTCCTAGCGTGCGCTAATGCTGGCAATGGTACCAGTGACCTCGAGATTATGATGTTTGTAAAATTGGGTCCCCGAGAATGAAGGATTGCTTGGTCATGGTCCCGGAGATTTACCGAACTTTGGACCCGGATGAAGTTTTGCATTATGGTGCGTTGGGTGGCGGTTTGCTGAGCGTTTGAGCATGTTTTTCTTTGCTGTTCGCCAACGCGTTCATTTTTGGCCGGTCGGACCGCTGGCGCAATGCAGTGGATTTGCCGATGGAAATTCAATCAAAACTTTTCCATCCATTCAGCACGTCGCCCGGTCGCCGACAGTTGTGGCGACTTTTTCCCATCATTCTTCACCCAGGTTCGCTGATGGTCTGCCAAATCCCAGCGCTACTCGTACGGAAGTAATTATTATTAATGAATGTTTTTTTTTTGTATGACATTTTTTTCTCATTCATCTGTGTCGAGTTTCTCGGCTCTTTTCACTACTGACATTGAATATAAATTGATTGTTTATTTTGGGGGAAACCGTTGTCAGCCATCATCGCTACCGTCTGATCGCATACCGATCGTTAAATAAACAATATTTAAAGCTCACTTTTTGAGTCACATGGCCGACGGAAGTGTGACGAAGCAGAATGTATGGTTAAAAGAGAATTTGGGTGGTTATTGGGAGTTGAAAAAAAGTGTAAAATGACAAAATAAATACTCTGTTTGAGGCGTTAAGTACGTGTATTTTGTCATTGGCCGTTAACAACCAATTTGCTATTGATCGATTGTGGACTGCATAGCAAATATGGTTAAAGCCAATAAAGTTATAATTATTGGTATAAAAACTGTTTCTCCAGTTAATACTGCTGCAATTGATGCCTGCGTAAGAAAGACCCGTGGCATAATTGAAGAAGAAATAGTGTGATTATACCACATTTAACCAAGTCAGAATTTGGACCATAATTATATGCTACTGCTTCATGTATAATTTTATACAGCAAGAAGTCTTTACTAAAGCGTTAAGACGTAGAAGAAATAATATGATTAACAAATAGCTGACAAAAGAGCATCATAATTTTAAAAGCCAACTAAACATTACCGAAAACATAAAATTCAAAACGGTAGCTACGAATGAAATGCACGTATGCATAAAACGTACGTATGAAATGCTTAAAAACTAGAACAAATAAGGAAAGCTACCGGGTAAACCTGAGCAACTGAGACAATATCGCTGCAGCATAATTACACATAAGTTGTTATGTTTATGCACCTGCGATTTTATCGCGGATCGGAAATTCAATAAATTTAGTTTTTTTATCGCTTATAAATAACATAATTACTGAAGGGCTTCCTCTGTGACATCAGATACGAATTTTATCCGGCATGATACCAAAAGCGCCAGTTGTATAACAAACCATCAAGCTATGAAATCACATTGAGAAAATAGTAAAAAACGCTAATCAGTTCTTTAAACGAGATTTGCGTCCCATTCACCATCATCATTAGTCATCGACTCGAGTGCAAGTACATAAAATTAGTACAAATCACACCAATCCACCATGGACCTGAAAACGGTACGGCTCTAATTTGCGACTGCCGTTATTAGGGATAGGGCGTACAAAAGCGGACAACAAAAACAGAAACGCTATAATCGACACCATTATCACTGCTGTCCGATTTGCGGTGGCTAGAGCAATTGCATAAATCATTTCGTTTAATTAGTTGCTACTATGATTTAAAATGTTATGAAAATAAGCAACCTAATTTCCACATCCACGTGAGTCGCACACACACAAACCAATCAACAGCCAATTTGGTCATGTTGTAGCTGCTGATCCTGCTGGTGGTAGTGATTCAAAGCGTTCGCAGTCAAATATTTAGTGCACCCCCGAGGTTTGCAGTTTTTGCCAAGGCCAGTGCCAGCATAAATCGCATAAATTTACCTAATTGGTGCATACATGCCCGCAGCCGGCTAGACAATTCTGCAAAATCGACATTTGAATGTGATGGTGCTGTGGGGCAGGACGTTCGACAGAGAGCTTCAACGACCGAAGGCGTCAAATTGAGGCTCTTTTCGCTTGCAGTCGGAAAACGTCCGCTTTGCTCCACTGTTCTACTCTCTGTGGGCATCTTTGTCGGTGACTAATTTGCATTAAATAAATTGTACGGTTTGCCGGGTGTTTCTCACCATCCGGTTCTGTTGTTAATTACTTTGGACTGAAAGTTTGACGATTAACGATTAGACATCCCGAGACCACCGCGGGGCCGACTTTATGACGATGACTTGATGATTGCTGCTTAAAGCACAGGAAAATGAAAGACACGGAACGCAAAAGCTTTCATGAACGGGAAGTTGCTTTGCTTTTTCTTATACTTGCTTTTTTTTAAATATTATTAAGAAACGCAAAAGCGATCAAAAATTTAGTACAGAATTATTACTCTCGCATTTCATCACTCTATCACAGCCAATCAAGCTCTCATATGTTGAACTATAGTTTCATTGGAATATTTAGATAATTTTACTAATACTGCTATTGGTACTTGTACAATGGTACCATTTGCTTAGTACAAAATTGCAAAATGTAAAAAAAAACATTTTCCGTAATAAAACTTTTATTTTTTTGTGATTAGGTTATGCAATTTTTTTCATGTAAAACATATTTTCATATTTCATATTTTATCGACTAATTTATTGCGTAATGAAGATTTCCATCACGTGAACTGGTACGTATTATGAAATTGTTTATCAAAAGTGACATGACACCGTGAATGATGCGCTAAGTCATCAATAAATGTTGTAACTTGTAATCCATTTCTGTATCACACAATGCAACGAATGAAAAACAAACACAACCAGCAAATTGTTTCCCTTTTTTGCGATATGAGATTTATGTTTGCTGAATTTATTCCGTTGATGTATACGGCACTTGAAACGATGTCACCGGAGTGCGTGACCTTCTTGTGAAGTCGAATTGGTCCGATAACTGCCCGTCGGTCATGCCTTGTCGGTTCATGGTTCGGTTGATGCATATATGTATGAAGCCTCCATCTTGCGTTCGTACGAGTGAAGCAGTAATGTTGTTGCTTGCTCAACGCTTCAAGGCAATGGATGTTTTGCTAACTTCGGCACATGACCCGAGAACCGATTGCAGGAAGGAAACGGTCCCTTTTGGCACGTCCTCCCAAGTCCTGGGGCACTGCGTAAAGAGTTGGTGCACGAATATCAGCGCCATCTTTGGTTGCGGTTCGTTTATAAACTGCCCTGATTCCCAGAACCGATGCACCAGTTCGGGAAGACCGCCCCAATGCACTCCATCCGTAACAGTCAATTGCCTGTGGGCTTGATCGATTTCCTCTACACTATCCATAGTATCTGCTACCATACGAGCAAGCTAGTTCGAGGTGGGTCAATAAAATACCCAGAAGCTAAATCAATAAAATGCTAAACGTCATCAACAGCCCACACTAGCTTGTGGAATGGTACAGATGGAAAACGTCGAGTCATACATTGAATGATATTTCGTTTGTAAACACGGGGAAGCGATATCCCAGAAAGGAACATTTATGCTTTAAACCTTGATACTGTGTTATGTTTGTTCAGACCTGGCAATGCAAAGATAAGCGATAAATTCGATATTTTTGCATCTTATCTGTATTGGTTTCTTAGTTTAGTTTTCACCTACACGGACAAAACTTTTTCCCCAGTTTGCAAATACAACCCGCATTGTGAAGTAGGAAAAAAATAACCATATTAGCTACGATACAGTAATATTAATAATATTGGAATCTTTTTTAAGCTCAAAGACCCATTTAGTCCTAAACGAATTGGATATTTAATGTTAGCTACGTAGCCACGTATTTTTAGATTATACGGTGAGATAAAAGAACAATGGGAAGAGCGAATAATAACATTTCGATGTATAGAACAAATTAGATGTTTTATATATATCAAATGATATTTAACTAAATAAAAATATTAGCATAAAAATAGTTGTCATTTTGACAATATTGCAACACAAAGTGTAATTTACGTAACGTTTTATTTTTAATGCATTGTAAATATCAAACCGATACGTAACTTCTTTGACACTACCCGGACACTATGACTAGGAGGTCTCGGCCTGACATTTTTAGTTTGCCCAACTTAATTTACGCGCAAATGAATCGCTAGATAGTTATATGTACGGGGAGATGGTCCGGACAGGATTCGATACCAGATCTTGCTGTCGAGGGCATATGCTGCTTTCAATGCATTTTACGAAAAATCATAAACATTGTTTGAAATACTACAACTTTAAAAATATTCCTAATTAATTTAACAACCATAATAAAATTTTAAAGTCACATACATTATTTTAATGCCTTTATAATAAACATTAAATAACACATAAATGATTTTTTTAACGCGTGTTTCCCAAAACAGCTTTATACTATTAAACAACAAATCCAACAAATTTCCTGCACAAACACAACGCTTTAAAAAGCACCCGTGCTACGATCCTTCAACTAAAGATACACGTTCGATGAGAACCATTCCCTTGGTTGGTGTCAGTTTTCTGGAGACGTCACGTTCCAGATTAGAAAACAATTGTTTTCATAGTTTCACGTTACGGTTGACGGCACGTTAGCACCCTTTTCATAGAAAGCGTTCCTTGTTTTTCTATCACCGTTCTCCCATTCCAACACAATCAGTTCCATCATTTTGCTTCCTTTCTGTTTTATTTTAAGCAAAAGATGATGGTAAAAAAAAATAGGAACTCAAGGATGGTAGAATATCGCAAAATGAAAAAATGGCCTGGCTTGGCAGGGAGCATTCTTTGGAATACATTTTAACCCCCCCAATGTGGGTGCTTGCAACAACATTGTCTTTGTAACATCTGCATCGGATGCGGGAGCGCACGAGAACAGGAGCTAAAACACATATACACTTCACATACATCGATAGCAAATAGCATTTCGTAGACAAGCAAAACGAGCTTTTGAACCGACGCAGAACGTGTCAAAGAGTGTGCACAGCCTGAGGAGACGCCCTGCACAACTGAAAACTGATCGTTTTCCAGCCATTATGAGTCGATTTAAGAAAATGCGCACTGAATAGTAATGATTTTTCTTTCAATATGTACCCTCACGTTGGGGCACGCTTCCCGTGCTTTGTATAGTGGTCGGCATTGGCTTGCAGAAAGAATGGATTTTAAGTACACTTAAGGCTGAAGAGCTTTTTGACACCCGGAGAACCCGTTCGTCGTCCGGATGCACGAGGGCTAGTTTTATTCCCCGGTTCTCAGTACGAGTTAGGGTGTTTCAGGAATTCTACAGAAAGTGCAGCACTATCTGCACGCCCATGAAGACGGTCGTGAAGAAGCCGGTAGCCCAGGCCATGCCTCGGAACTTATGCACCGGAACGAGCACATGGAATACCGTGTGGCTGATGCGAACGGCCGCTACCAAACGGAACAGGTTGACGGCGACGGTTACGCTTGGGTTGGTGAACATGTACAGGAAGCTGATGATGAAGTACGGCAAAATATTTTCCATATCATTCCGGTGGGCACTGGAAGAGATCGAAAGCAAAAACTCAAATATACGAAGGGACGCAAACATGTGCTCTGTAAGCATTTCGAACGGTTCGGCCACAAAACAGCAATGAAACCACGCAGAAATATGGCAATGGAAATGTGTTGCATTTGGATGGTAGTTCGTGGAGAAGGGAGGATTGCAAGATTCGAAAAATCCCAACACTCCCAGCTGCAATCTGACATCGAAACCATATTCCATTCCGGACCGTCAACACTGGGCAGTAAGCCAACCCGGGTACATAGCATAACTCCACCCGACAAAGTTACATACCGTCGAACACGTTCCACATCCGGATCGTCGTACGCAACCTTGCCTCCCGGCATCACGTCTTCCGGATTCGAAACGACCTGAAACGAGCAGCCAACCAGACGGTGAGATTCACAAATCGGGGATTAACGCTCCGTCCTACCCAGAACCGGAGAGCGACTCAGAGTTTCGGTTTTATTTCTCTAAATTTTTGTTTTGTCGGTTACTGTTCGGTTCGGTTACCTTTTTGGAGCCACGCCGTAGCCCGGTCAGCACCGACATGAGCAGCATCTTAAGCCCGAGAATGGCGGCCCAAAAAGCATAGGCCTGAAAGACGGCCGGTTCGACCTGTCCGAACACTAGCGACATGTTGATACCGGCTTGCAGTAGAGACGGCGCAATTGCAGAACGAAAAGAAGTGGCCCCGCTGGTAGGTAATGCTTATCGCACAAAAGGTGAAATAATACTGAGGGTCCGAGAGGCACGGTTTCAAGAATGCTCTAGTTCTGCTTATCAGCGTATAGTGAGAGGCTTATCAGAGGAGTGTAGTGCCTAACGGTGACTGGCAGATAACGGCTGCCAGACAAGCGAGCAATGTACAGGCACGGCAATAAATTTATGCGCATACGTTGTACTGACTAAATTATCGCAATTAATGCCACAGGACCTAAAGCAGAGATAGTGGTAGGGATATTGTGTCTATGAAGAAAATATAATTTTCACGTTTGGATATAACTCACTAGATATTGAAATATGCGTTCGCGTAAATATGGTAACATGCCTGGCGTGAAAGTAGTGTTCCTTTAATCTTCACCTAACTTCCATCTCATAGATACGTGTGTAAATAATATCAATAAAACTATTTCATTGTTGCTTTTGTATTACTTTTAAACGGTATAAGTATCTATTCGTTGAACTGTCCGTGATACTTTTACTACGTTGTAATTTAGTTCCATTGCTAGAATTTTTCGTTTCGAGATATTGTGGTAGACGGCGTCAAGCCGTCACAATGGAATAATTAATAAGTCAAAAACAAGTTGTGGTACATGTTGAATCAATTCTACTGGAGTTAACGTCGGTCAGAACACAGCTAACATAACACATAACAGTGTTTTGATGACCACGCGTGGCGACATATCGGATGACATTCCATGCGACACCGGTGTGTGGCATTGTGGCACGGACTCGGTACAGTTTTTAATAAAACAATCAGTCTTAACTGAAACTCCGTGTCTTTCTCACGTAAGATAGAAAGAACCGTGGCAGCAGCCTCTTAACTCTGGTGATGTTTAGTTTTTCTTTATGATTTTATTAGTCGTCGTAGGTATCGAAGCTTGATGAGAACGTTTCCCCAAGCGCAGGACTAACTATCAAGCTACCGGGACATCAAAGTCAAAGGATCAGAAATATCTCATTTAACAACTTTCATCTTAATGTTCATCATCACGAATATTAAGGAGCATTCGCTTGGTAAACATGCAATGCGGCCGTTTTCTTCATTTACGAGTACAGCAAACATTCATTTACTCAATATTCATCAACATCACAACACAACTCGTGTGCTAAACAACATCACCAAGAAGGAACGGAATAGATCATGTTGTTTTTTATTGGTTACCGTCGAACACGTTCCACATCCGGATCGTCGTACGCAACCTTGCCTCCCGGCATCACGTCTTCCGGATTCGAAACGACCTGAAACGAGCAGCCAACCAGACGGTGAGATTCACAAATCGGGGATTAACGCTCCGTCCTACCCAGAACCGGAGAGCGACTCAGAGTTTCGGTTTTATTTCTCTAAATTTTTGTTTTGTCGGTTACTGTTCGGTTCGGTTACCTTTTTGGAGCCACGCCGTAGCCCGGTCAGCACCGACATGAGCAGCATCTTAAGCCCGAGAATGGCGGCCCAAAAAGCATAGGCCTGAAAGACGGCCGGTTCGACCTGTCCGAACACTAGCGACATGTTGATACCGGCTTGCAGTAGAGACGGCGCAATTGCAGAACGAAAAGGAGTGGCCCCGCTGCTAGGTAATGCTTATCGCACAAAAGGTGAAATAATACTGAGGGTCCGAGAGGCACGGTTTCAAGAACGCTCTAGTTCTGCTTATCAGCGTATAGTGAGAGGCTTATCAGAGGAGTGTAGTGCCTAACGGTGACTGGCAGATAACGGCTGCCAGACAAGCGAGCAATGTACAGGCACGGCAATAAATTTATGCGCATACGTTGTACTGGCTAAATTATCGCAATTAATGCCACAGGACCTAAAGCAGAGATAGTGGTAGGGATATTGTGTCTATGAAGAAAATATAATTTTCACGTTTGGATATAACTCACTAGATATTGAAATATGCGTTCGCGTAAATATGGTAACATGCCTGGCGTGAAAGTAGTGTTCCTTTAATCTTCACCTAACTTCCATCTCATAGATACGTGTGTAAATAATATCAATAAAACTATTTCATTGTTGCTTTTGTATTACTTTTAAACGGTATAAGTATCTATTCGTTGAACTGTCCGTGATACTTTTACTACGTTGTAATTTAGTTCCATTGCTAGAATTTTTCGTTTCGAGATATTGTGGTAGACGGCGTCAAGCCGTCACAATGGAATAATTAATAAGTAAAAAACAAGTTTTGGTAGATGTTTAATCAATTCTACTGGAGTTAACGTCGGTCAGAACACAGCTAACATAACACATAACAGTGTTTTGATGACCACGCGTGGCGACATATCGGATGACATTCCATGCGACACCGGTGTGTGGCATTGTGGCACGGACTCGGTACAGTTTTTAATAAAACAATCAGTCTTAACTGAAACTCCGTGACTTTCTCACGTAAGATAGAAAGAACCGTGGCAGCAGCCTCTTAACTCTGGTGATGTTTAGTTTTTCTTTATGATTTTATTAGTCGTCGTAGGTATCGAAGCTTGATGAGAACGTTTCCCCAAGCGCAGGACTAACTATCAAGCTACCGGGACATCAAAGTCAAAGGATCAGAAATATCTCATTTAACAACTTTCATCTTAATGTTCATCATCACGAATATTAAGGAGCATTCGCTTGGTAAACATGCAATGCGGCCGTTTTCTTCATTTACGAGTACAGCAAACACTCATTTACTCAATATTCATCAACATCACAACACAACTCGTGTGCTAAACAACATCACCAAGAAGGAACGGAATAGATCATGTTGTTTTTTATTGGTCTGGCCAATAAACACACTTTCGCAACCACCACCGTAAGATGACGTCACAGCGATCCCACAAAAGTCACAATGAGACTGCAGTTCTCTAAAGTGGATAAAAGACTCCATCCCTCTATTGTGACCGAACTCCAAAGCGAAATGATGAATAATCATTCTCGCCCTCACTGTTCCACCGCAATGTGCAAAGTTTCACTCACTATCAACGACATAAAAGCTCATCACTATTATCGTTGCGGGGACGCGTTAAGAGTGCGCTCCAGTCGTCATAAATTCGAAGCCAACAATATTCAAATTTTCTACCATCTGAAGGATGTAAAATTTGAACAAGTGCTTTCGGTCTTTTCTGTTCGTTCACAATTTCAGCGCTTACTTGTGGGAGGCCCCGGTTTGCAGGGTCACCACAAAAGACAACCATGAAACGATGACCATCGAGAGGATGACCCGGTTATAACGCCGGTGGCTAAGTTTTATCATGCTCCTACTCTTTAACCTCGGCCGACACGGGTCACAGAGAGTATCATCATAATTTATGCCATTTGTTCACTTTTGTGATCTGTGATGGTCCGCTGGGCACTAACCGTGAGCAGCCGTGGTGCACCTTTGGTGGTGTAAAAATATGATATCAAAATAAAAGCACAGCACACCGGAGATCAGCTCGAAAAGGGAAGTTGGGAAGGTTAGCTGAAAAATATGTACAAACTTCGCCTTTTTTTATCAAAGATGGAACACGACGAGTGCAGCAGCATTTCGTTTCCGATGGTTGGCAAGATCTGCCACTGTTGGCTTGCACTCGGGTAACGCTTGGACCGTTGGGATGATCGTGAGTGGGTTCGTGAAAGTTAATCCAAAACTTAAACAAACCACGACCACATCATGCGAAGTGCATGAAAAAATAAGATACCACAGAATATTAAAATTCTGCCATTTGAAATTCAACACTAAAGGCTTTGGGATTGCGACAAAGCTGTGGGTGTAACAGCGGTGGACAGCCGGTTCACAAGAAAGGTTGGGCAAAGGAAGAAGCATGAAAAATGAATAACGAAAAGGCGGGATAGTGGCAGCACGGCGTACGAAAGCAAGGTGGAATGAAGCGAATTATGTGTACTGCACGGCAAAGAGGACAAAAACACGCAATGGTCAAATGGGCACCGGGGCTGGTAGATTGGGACGGTGTGAAAAGTTATTATCACCAGCTTGGACCAGATTACAGACGGCGGGTTTGCATTGGCCTTGCTGGAGGTTCGTGGCGCTCAGATGATTTCTCGCGGCAAACGGACCCTAACGGGGAGTGAGCCCGAAAAACGAAAACCAAACCCGACGCGAATCCTTCGGGAAGGACAGGGAAATGCCGGACATAATCTCGTTTTAAAAGGTCGCTTCGCCTTGAGTGGGTGTTTTTATTTCATTACCTTTCTCACTCACATTGCACCATCACAGTGCTTCCTCCGAAGCAGGGACAGGCTTTCTGTTCGGCATTGAATTTCTGTCCGTTTCTCGCTTGTCACCTCGCTTTCGGATGGCTGCTGTTCAATGCATGCACATCGTCCCTTTGCACATCGAAACCCTAGGCCAACGAACGCGAAAGCTTTCCTGTGTACAGTTGTTGAAAAAAAAAACACCAGCATTCAACGACCCCTACGAGTTGGGACAGTTGCAGAATACTGTGGCACTGGAAACGTACGACCTGCCTCTTTGTTGCCTATAATGGAAGTTATTTTTTAGTCCAATATAACTCCACTAACGTTTGTTGGTTTTTAATATGGCAAATAATAAGAGCACTAACGAGAAGCAACCGGATTCACGCGAGATCCGAGCGAATGATTATATTTACCAAATGGCAAGTTTTGCTTTTACGATTTGTCACTATGGGGAAGCAGGATGAATCCGGTTGGGTACGATTGGCATTATAAATTTGCATTTCATATTGCTACCATTTGTTTACTTCTGTAGTTTCAATCAATTTCGTTTTCGTTTCTGAAGGTGTGTCAATAATCTCGGCACTAAAATGAGTTCTAAAGGATACTGAAAAACTGAAAATAAATGTAGAATTTGACCACCGGCGGGAGGGTTCCCAAAGGAACGGCACGCGAAAGCGTTTCGCAAATCCACCGAGAACCGGTCCCGTTCGTGAGAAGGAACGATCCCTTCCTTGCGCTGGTATTGTTTGGGTGTGAGCTTTCTGTTAAAGCGTACCACCGATAGTTCGCTACTTCAGTCTGTTGAACGACCGTTCTTGTGTGTTTTTGTGAATAGAAGCCGAGATTGCTAAAATTATGCGGCTTCGCACGAGCGAGTCTGCATCCATTCACACGATGTGGGATAATAATTTCACGCGTTTCGTGAGGACCGCCAGCCGTGCGATTCATTCCGAAGAAAAGCAATCAATCAATCATTTAATTGCTTTCCACCCGTCCCTCTCCCTTTCCCGACCCTCCCATCCAGACGGACATTCCTCTATAAAGGCGTTTGCTGGGCGAATCCCGTGGTGACATTTCCGATTTGCGTCAGTCAGCCAACGTTTTCTGCCGGAAGCTACTCGCTGTGCTATCGACACTGGAAACGGAATCGAAACCACAGATCGTCAAGAAACCGAGCGCTGGCAGGGAACGTTCAAAACGTCTGCAAAACATATTTCCTGTTTCCGGAGTTTGCTATCAGCGGATATGCGCCCGGAGGATTCACTCACAATCCGAAAGCGGTCGAACGACTTGATTATGTCTTAACGCACGACAGATCACAAAACGGCCATTAAAAGTCATCGAACTGCACGGTGCGACCGTTTGCTCGTCAAGGATGGGCGTTCCTTCCCAACCATGCTGAGCTGGGTGGTGGTACATCTTCTAATCGAGATTCTAATCGAGCCCCGTTTAAAAGGAATTAGCGATGATGTGCGTTGAAGTTGGTGCTCAAGGATTGTGCCGTTTCATCCTCGGCTGGGGGTGCTTTCTTCCCCACCCCGGCAAGTACAAGATGTGGGATCGGACAGGCCTTTCAAATGGCTCGACGATCGTGCCGAGTCACGCTCGTCGCTTTTAGTCTGCGTTTCGAGTGTTTCTCCAAGGTTGGATGGAAAAGGATTGCACCGTGGAAATGTTAAGCATTCACCGAAAGAAGTTCCTTCTCGTTCAGCACCTCATGCCGCTCGTGCCACTGATGTTGCTCATGATGATGATGATGAGGATAATGAATGAGTAAACATTGAACAGCAATCAAGAGTCGATCGGTTCCATTTGCCCAGTGCTCTCACTCGGACGTCTTCCGTTTCATCTAAGCCCCGGATACCCTATGGAGGTGCAGGAAAGATAGTTCAAACGTTGGTGATGTGCTAACCGTGAGGTTTGGTTAATGTCGTTGGTGTATCTCGGTTGCCTTCCGGCAGCGGAAGAACATTGTTGAGTCATTTCGAGACCCAAGGCTCTCCGGTAGCACTAGAAGTGAATGGATGCAGACTCGCTCGTGCGAAGCCGCATAATTTTAGCAATCTCGGCTTCTATTCACAAAAACACACAAGAACGGTCGTTCAACAGACTGAAGTAGCGAACTATCGGTGGTACGCTTTAACAGAAAGCTCACACCCAAACAATACCAGCGCAAGGAAGGGATCGTTCCTTCTCACGAACGGGACCGGTTCTCGGTGGATTTGCGAAACGCTTTCGCGTGCCGTTCCTTTGGGAATCCTCCCGCCGGTGGTCGTGAGATAATTAGGGAGGAAAATTCCAATTTACTGAACTCGAAGGAATCCCGGCAATTTTTATCCTACAACGCTTTCCTTCGTGGTGCTTTCTTCATTCCGAACGCAAATGTGTGTGAGTGATAGAGAGAGAGAGAAAGAGAGCCAGTTTGACTAAGAGAAAAGGGAAAACTAGAACGAAGGTTAAGTTTATCCTTCTGGTGCGTTCGAGCAGCAATCGAAGAAATGGCAAGCTGGAAGCCATTTCGCTTTTATTGGCAATCTTTGTTATGCTGCCGGGGATACCCGCATTTCAGAGCGGTT
>KZ062029.1:35615-50560 GCA_002091835.1 Anopheles maculatus
TTCAATGCTGCCCCATTCTGTACGTACATCCTTCTTAGACTGCTGTTGCTTTTAGGCTGCTACCATTCCGGCATGCTGATTTGTTCGATGCACGATTCTTTTATGAGCCGAGCTTTGATGCTACCACCTCGGTTCTGCTTCTCCTTTTTCTGTCTCGTTTTTGTCCCGGGAAAATATCGGAAAATTAGCTCGACTTTGAACATTTTGCCGTCAGTTTCATTCCGAATGGAATGCGACTTCTAAATGTCTTTGTGTTGCTTTGGGGAATGTATCGATTTTCCAATTTGCAAACTGTTGTCATAATCTTGCCCGAATTCGGTGTATGCGCTTGTGATTGTTGGAATGCGCCAGAGAAATTAAGGTTTTTTTTCATTCGAGTAGAATGGTCTGGCCGTACTGCTAATCAAGGATGTCTTAATGATACGTTCAGGATTGAACCAATTTCTATCTTGCGGAATTGCACATTAAAACTAGATGCCACCACAGCTAAACGAGTAATGAGATAATCATGTTTAAAATATTTATAGCCGTAAATTTGAGTCAGACGTGTTGATTATGTTTCCAAACGACGATTCAATGCTCTCTTAGTTCATTTACTAGCGGTTAAAATGGCTTAAAGAGTCTTCGATTCCTATGAATTTAATTCATCGCTTACACTACTAATCTTACTATCAGATACGTAGTATGCGCACATTAACGAGGTTTTGTATCAAGTGCAATAATTTGTAATTTGTGTAAACAATGCCTATACTTTTCGAATAAAAAACTTGTAAGAAAATGGTGGTCAGTCACAGTGGTTAACTCGACTTGTTTGAATTACGATGTTAAAAAGCCAGTTCTTACTGCGCTTTTGTCTACTAGTACTTAACAATAGAATTGTCCGAAGACAATTAAAATAATTAAAGAATGATTCAAATCGGTTCATATTGTTTATTACAATTGATAACTGAAAGTCTACAAATTTTATCAAATTGATTATGCTAGGTGATGAAAGATTGGTGCTTTGAAGCAAAAACAAACATTAAGTATTCTTCCTATAGTATTAAATGGTTTCTAAAAAAAACATGTTTTCCAAACAAAAAACATATAGCATAAGTAATATTCTTGCGAAGGAAAGAGATCAATAATTTTGTCCGGTAGAGCATGCTAATGTTGTCATTAGTTAGTATTGTTCCAAAATTGCTACACCTGCAAGCGAAAGTGCTGTACTTGACTAATATTATATTTTAGATGGATTTTTTAAAAAGTTTTGTTAACTACTACATATTGATGTCTCGCTGTTTTTTAAAGTCCCTTGATATTAATGAGTTGTGTAGATAATGTTGTGAGAACTACGTTTAATCCTCAGGGCATACATAAAGCTGAAATGATATGCAATGTGGCTAGATAATGGAGGTTCCGTGTATTTGTATTGCTTTTATAATTATGCAATTATGCGTAGCTTATTTACGCTTCGTGGTTTAATTAATTCACCAATGTTTGTGTTCCTTCATTTGCATCAGTGATCGGTGATGTAAGCTAATATTAATTTAAATATTGCGTTTTCTTTTTAACTTAAAACAAATACCAGCAAAATGTACGCCAATATTTCTACAAGCAAATTAACTATTGATTAATCAATAACGTTCAGATGGGATAAAACATTTGCTTTTTTTTTATTTTCATTCGTACAAAAATAAGCAAATTAAGCATATATTCATCAGCTCTTATTGCAGTGTCAGACCTTCATGGTATCACTATACTGTCACATGAGTTCACTTCTTTTCATTCTTTTTTTTCTTTTTAGTCTTTTACTAATTCTTCTTCTTCTTAGTCTCTTCGATTTTAAAATATATTTGAATGTCGATCCCAGCTTTCTTGAGTCAATTTATCCGTACCAGGTTAGTCTGTCCTGCGTGCCCAAGGACAATCTGGACGATTTTTTTACTGATCTTTTCTTGTTAGCAAGAGATGCCTTACCGAGACCTATGCCCCCAAGACGTTCCACGATAATAAAACATCCATGTCATAATAAAAAATTAAAATAGTACAACATTGAGAACAACTACAAAATTCAGATCACAATTGTCCCTCTCTTCAAGATCAATGCTAATTCAGTATATACAAGTTTTTGCTTTTCTGCTGCAGTTACTGGCAAAACCACAAACATAATAATCATCTTAAAACAACTTCATTTCTTCGCATGCCTGCTCTTTTCGAAGAAAACTGTTCAAACAGTTCATACCAGAACAAAGTAAGCCAGCTGCAAAAGGCGTTCTACTTCGTCGCCTACAATAAAATACTTCTTACCGCAACCTTCTAGGGATGCCCGTACTTGCTTTCATTGGCAAATTATCAGCAGCTGTCAGGTGCACAAAAGCTCGACTTGATTGCAAAGCAGGTTGGTGTTAAAGAGAGCGTGAGAGAAAGAGAAAGAGAGCGAGAGACTCTATAGGTAGCTTTTAAGCCAACCTTTTCCCAGAGCAAGACAGCCGCAAGCTAAGGATAGTGTTTGGGCACTTTGCAGATAGAACGCCCTTTCTAAGGATTTCCTCTGCCACTTTAGAGTTCACACGATTAAGGACACCCCGTTTGCATCAAACGTTCTTCCCTCGAGCACATCCAAACAGACCCCTGATGATGGCACAATAACATCAATATTATCCCTAGCCTGAGAATGGAGTTTGCAACAGTCAAACTCATTAAAGGGTTGTCTCTCGAATTTCGAATCGTTTCGAACACACATCTAAGGTATAGCACAATCATACACAGTTTAATTTTACTTTACTAACGTAAACTCAATATTCAAGAGTGGCACGCATCTCTATTCAACAGTATGCTTCACTCGGAATGCACGATTATGTTTATGCCTATTTCTGCCATCACAGATGCAACAGAGATAAACTAAAAGAACATTTTTCAAACCGTGATCCACACTACTTGGCATTAGAAACATTAACTCTTTGCAATAATTTTATGGAATACTTCAAATCACTAAAACTTTTTAGATTTAGCTATGCAATGAAATGGACATGCGAACGCTGTAAAGGAAAAACTAAACTATGAATGAAAACATAATCATTCCATTCACAAACCACTTAGCTAACAGATGCTTTCATACAGAATGTTTTCTCTTGGAAACTGTTTTCTACCGCTCACGCTCGGTCACTCGTTTAGTTACCTGGGTTGCTTCAAACACACTCATTACACACACTCGTCCTGAGTCGATCACTCGAGATTTCATGGTTGGTCTTTGGTGAATGTGTTTTACGTTGCGCCATCTACAGGCGCATAATATAAAACTACCTTATGCAGAAGACTCCGGAAAACGGTTTGGAGGTCGGTTGCTCTCATAATAGTTTCCTACTGCGTTTGGTACCTTCGGTTTCGTGGTTTTTTTTCTGTTTCGAGTTTTCTTCGTCTAGTGACGATGCCTGCGGTTTACACGTCACTGAACTAAAGTGTTCTGCTGCAAAGGTTTACCAGGAGATAGAAATCGGCGAAGTGTTGCTTAAAGTTCCCTTGCGTCCAAGCATTGAAAATGCTACACGGAAAGCTGATGGGTAGCAGTGACGCTAGCCTTTTTCTTATGAGTTTGTCCTGCTGCATTAGGTGGTCTCTGATGGGATGCACACATAAACACACGCTTGTATACACAAAGCGGCGCTGTAGAAGGAAGCGTTTGTCCTGCCTGAGGTTTGGCTACGATGAGCCTGTTCAGGCAGAATGGTACCCTGCAGACTTGTTTAGACATTAAAGCTCGTTTGGCACGTTTGGTTGCATCAAAACCGCATCGAAGAAAGCATCTCCATTCGCTCCTTCGTACGCTATACCCACACTGCACACATTGTTAATTACATAGCATATCAAGCAAATTAAAACTAACGACCGTTAGACACGCTGTGCACCGATAAGCGAGGCATGTGCCCGGCGGTTCTCTTAACTGAAAAGTAGAACCGCTTTCTAGTGGGAAATGACAACAACGTTCGTAAGAAATCTACCCGCTGTTGTTATCTCCGGTTATTAAATTCAGTAATTTAATGTTTAAGGTGAAAATCTCTTTTCACACAAGCACAAAAGGTTTGCTACCGAAGAACTCTTAGTTTATTCTCCTTCTCTAGCATAGTTAATGTTGAGTAGTAACATTTTATGGCTATAGCTAAAGAACCTTTTATTATTGATTCTAATTATTTTGTTCTCTTGTTGTCTTAAATAAACATGAGTTTTATATTTCGAGCCTTTAAATTGTAGATGTGATAATTTGATATAAAATGCAAATGTAAGTGCAAAATTGTTTTGCACTTTCCTTGTCACCGAGCTCTTCAAGTTCAATTATTTCGACCCTACCGTAGCCTGTAATGAAGATTGACTATTCAACTACGTAGTTTCAATAAGTCTAGTAAGACATTTTATGGCCGGCTTGATCTAGCAGATTAAGGAAGAAAGTGTGCAAATTGCTGAAACTGTCGAGACAGCAGCGTGTTCAGCAAAGGTAAGCAAAATAACAAGAAATATAAACACGCTGATCGTTTTTGACACAAAATTGTAAAACTTCTATGCTTACTCCTGGCATGAATCACAGCTAACAACCGACCAAATGTGCCGGTAGAAGTAATGATTTGCTACAAATCAACAAGCTGATATTATCTGGCGGCAATTAGGAAACCATGTTTTCACACCTGACGTGAAATTGCAATCGTACCATAACTTTTTTGCTTCCTTGCCTTTCTGTAAAATCTAAACCATGCTACCCTCGCACATCGTTGCAGCATCAGATGTCCGAAAGCAAGACACGGCTGAAGCATGAGAATAGTGGATATTATTTGTTCTCTTTTGCGTATTTTCAACGCCGCTAGGACGACCTATCCCTGCATCTAACTCTTTTGAGAGTTCACACACATACATTTGCAATTGTAATGTGCACATTTTCTCGTACTGTACGACAGAAGGTCGATCGCTAGTGAGATAGCACAGTACTGCATTAATTCGTTTTTCCTCATATCTAACTTTTCATCTTTTGATAACTTGAGATAGCAAAAGCACGTACATGAATTGCTCAGAAAACAATGGAATATTATACCATGGATTGCACTGAAGCTCCAAGGTGTGCTAATAATTGCTTTCCGTTTGAAAGTAGTAGTATTCACTGAAAGTCATCTAGAGCCGTATGACCAACCGATAATAATGTTGGTTTAATTACACTTACACTAGGAATATTGATCAATAAAACTAGTCTATTATTAGTTAAGTAATACTTCACCATATTATGTTATATATTTGAAGAAAATATGTTTGGTTCAAGGTATCATATTACAACCACTAAATGCAACGTATGATTTTCGTTACAAACACTCTGCGGATAGGATCGCCTTGGACGATCGATCGGTTTGGCCTTGAACCTCTCGATCATACTCGAAGAACATACTTACTTAGCGACCAATATCCGTCAGTGGTGAGTTACCGCAACTGATCTGTCAACCTAGCTCAAGCCATAACAATTTCGTCAAAGTTTATTTAAACGTTAAACGTTATTTATAGAAAAATTGAGCTACAGAGTCTAAACGACGAAAGTACCAGCTATTATAGTTCACGATCAGTCGACCACGAATAGCAACAGTAGTTTTATTGATTCTTCAACACTCTATAACAAACAAACACATCTTTTCGCACAATGTCTTCTGATTCATAAACAAAGTTCCCTTTCTGTTTGATTTTATTTAATTTATAATATGACGCTCAAAGGCCGTATTGTCACATTTTCTCGTTGTATAGAATAAACAATACATTTCTTATGTTCAATGTTCTCAACTTAGTGATTCCTTTTCTTTACAGCACTGAAAACAATCTCTTGCACTCGGCATGGAAAGTTTTAAATCGGCACACAAACAAATGTTCAAATGAATGGAAAGAAGCGCATAAGAATTTTAAGTGAACCATCAAGTCACGTACCTGCTGCCAGCAGCAACCACAGGATGGGAAGCCGTAAATCCATTACGCTCGGAAGTGTACCCATGGTCGGCGGTAAGGGAGAACCTTCTCTTCCAGATCCTCCCCGTGCCCTCCAATGCTCACCAACGTTTCGGTACGATTTTTGGTCGGTTGCCGCGTTAGGGTTTCACGTACACTCGTTCGTACGGTGGCAGCCGTCACTTCACAATTACACATTCACATACACGCACACTCTTTAGAGGTTTGCAGGTTCCAGCAGGCTGACCCCAAGTACCGCTGCACTCACAATTTTCAGTCGTTGCAATTCTGTTTCACTACACTTTTTTTACGATTTTTTACGATCCTGCAAACCACCACCGAACGGTAGGATGTTAAAACGTTTTGATGGGGAGAAACACGGTATTAAAAAAAAGTTGAAAAGAAACATCGCTGACGATCAAGGTATACTACCATCCGTCCTTGTTGCAAAGGTGGAAGGTATCGTGGGGATTTTAAAGGATAACCTTTTGCATCCCAATCTGGAGTGCCTTGAGAGTTGATAGGACGTAGCTTACGCTAGAAGTGTTTCACTTTGGATTTTGAAAAAAAAACACACACACATACATACACACAAATAATACCCCTGTATCGAGCAAAGCAGAACCGGCAGTGTCGTCCGAGGTGGGTAGAAACTCACAAATTTTACCGCAAACAGAATCTAACAGAGGTAAGGTGTGTTGGCTTGGGACGTACCGTTATATGCAAGGTGAGAGAACACCACCAGAACCACCTTAACCAGATCCGGTTTAACCCCGGTGAATGGAAAGCCAGGCAAATTTCCTCTTAGCTTGTTGGCTCGGTTGTATAGCTAATGCCGGTCCTGTTGCTGCATCGTTCTTCTTAACATCGGTGCATCGAAGTGTTATGGTGTTGATGGTTTTGTTTGTGTTTCGTTCAGAGCTTGAGCGTCGTAGAAGGATCCTTTTTTTCTTGTTGTAAACCCACCCTAATCATTACGGGTTTCTCTCGGTTACCCTGTCGCAAGTCGAACTTTCTGACTATTCAGAAATGCATAAGCTGCTGACAGTTGTGTCAGCCTTTAAGATTGTAAGTAAAAAGAGTGCTTGGTTATATTTCTTGGTTTATGTATCACTTTTTAACACTTCCAAGCAAACTGAAAAATTAGTATGCAGTTCACAGCATTGTCATTTGCACCCTAACCCACCACTAAGTGTGAAAACACGTATACTGGTAAGATGGAAAACAACAGAAAGTTTCCTCAGGTTCTTAGGTTCAAAAAATGATTTCAATTACACTTAAAAACTTACTAACTGGTCACGCTGGTTGACCCTTGCCACTTCTAGTAAAACGGGATTTAAAAAAGCTTTCCTTTGCTTCGATGACTTTTTGGTCGATGTTGTGATTTGTAAATAATTCACTAATTCACTTTTATTTGTATATGTAGTTTGTTTGATGTACTGGACGTAACGTAGGATTCTCTGGATAATTCAGCAAGAAGTGTGAAAGCTTTATGCATTATACGATTATGACTGAAAAGAGTAAGAACATTTTAGTTAATTAGTTAATTAAAAAATTGCTGCCAAGCTTCATCTTATTCAAATATTATTTACCAGGATAAAAGAAATAATCAAAGATCAAAGGGAAATGAAAACAATCGCACAGTTTTAAAACTTTATAGAATTACTTTGAAACTATAGCGAAATTTAATAGCTACGCCTTTTTACAGGTAATATTTTTTCTTAAACATAATGGATTTCTTTTGCACAGATCAATGTTTGTACATACACTTCATCCTTAAGTACGTTAACCTATCCTGTATCGAAGAATCTGCTACTTTCGTTTAGCTTTATTAAGATTTTCCTCAAAGGGGCTTGCTACCTTCTAGCCCTTTAATACAAATTTAAACCAAAATTTGCTTCTGCTGTTGTACAACATCCTCTACTGGAATGCATGTGGCTTTGATGAATCCTACATAGCACCACACCCCATGATAAGTGGCCGAGAATAATTCATGTTTGAAATTGGGAAATTTTCGCCTGCCGAGATCCGTGTCTGAGAAAACTTCTTCACATACATATCTACTGCGCCATTACTAACCGTGGCTTATGTATTCGGAATATTTCAGCCTTCCTGCACGGAATCAGGTTCCAATGATGAGGTGCTACGGTTTCGCTTACATATAAAAATCATTTGCTGTACACGATTTCTTACACGAGAAAATTGCTCGTTTTGATTATTCATTCTCTGCTCACATCTCCCATGGCCACGGTCATGGTATGCGAAGATGAAACGCTGGTATGATCCGTTGGTGACAGCAAACCAGATTTCGCTATTCTACCGGGATTATTTTTCCGTGGTAGGGTGTTTTACAGTGGTGCGTAAAAAGTATAAGACCGAGGGAGGTTTTTTTTCACTTCGACCATTTTGGTTCTGCTGTTACTAGTATTCCACTGCACATGAGAGAAAACTCTTGTCTGACGGAACTGTGAGCAAAACTCAATTGGGATTATTAAAAATTAAAGCCATTTGTTAGGCCGAAAGTACCAAAACTCTCCCCGGCACGCCTAATAGACATCCAGGCCCTGTACGCGTGTGCGTGATCACTTGTCAAAACGTTTTCCACGAAACCGTCGCGAAGGCCTTGGCTTGGGAAATATATTCTAATCTCTTATGCGGCACAATTCAGCAACAATTTAATGAATGCCTGACATCGAGCCTGCCACAGGCCGACGTGTTTTGCATGATTATGGCGAAGGGAACACGGGGGAAGTAATGTTGGCGGAAAATAAAAGTCAAGAAAATGTACCCATATGCAAACGAACCGCCCGGAACGCTCGGATCGGATAGGATGTCAGCTCGTGAAGATGGTAAGATGAAGAAAGATTGTACTTAGTATTCAACTGAATACTCGTCGTCGTTCGCCTATGCCTCTTCGCGAAAGGATTTCTGAGTGGATCCTCCTCGGTCGGGGCAATGAAACATTCAAGCGATTCAAATTGAAGCAACAGACCGCGTGATTTTGTTTCACGTTCGGCCATTTATCTTCCCCATGGCTTTTCGTTTGGAGCGAACTTTAAAACTAAACGCCAACAGGTTGCGTCGCGAAAGATGGTACAGCGAATAACAAAGACTGGAGGACTGAAGATTGAAGTTTTTTTTTTGTTACCAAAACAAACTGAAACTTAACGCACATGTCAGTAGCTGGGATATGTGTGAAAAGTTTTATCCCACTAGCGACCCACTCCGCTCAGCCGGCGTGCCGTTCTGTGCTATGCTTCGAGGTGGAAAATCTGTCGCAAACTTCACTTTAACAAACTCAATCAAAACATGGTAGAATAATTTGCTTCGCCTGCGTAAAACGAAATCATGTTTGACGTACGGGACAACGCAGGAGAGAAGACTGAAGTGCGACAAGTCTGTGGGTGGCATGTGACCAGACTTTAGTTCGTGTATGTGTATGTGTGAAAGCGCGTGTTTTGAGAGGAAGATTTTAATTGAATGTTTGCTCAAGTGTCACATTAAACGGTATACGCTGCAGGAAATATAGCAAAGCAAGTATTCTTCAAAGCGTTTCTCGTGAAACATGATACAAAGTCGGGAAAGTTGCTGAATCATGTAGGGCCTGATAAAATAATTCAAAGAATTTACCATAATGAAACTTATAATAAAAATAAAACAAAACGTTTTGTCTTCTAAAAAGATTACAATAAAAAATATGATTTTGTTTTTTTAATTATTTTGACCAGTTTCATAACAAATTCTATATACCAACTTTATATCGAAGATTCATTCACAGAACAATAAGATCTCAAAACTATTTTAATTGTTAAAACAACTAAAACACATCCAATATTGTATAACTAACACGGCATTTGACAAAGACTAATGAATTTATTTAAATGTGATGTGATCTCACTTTGAGCGGGTCGATCCGGCGGCAGATGTGATAGTGGCGAAGGTCACACACGACAGAACCCGCTATAAAACCCTATCCGGACCCATAACCCATACTTAGAACTGTGTATCCGGTTACTTGGTATCAATAAGTTGAATAAGCCATTGTATGAAATTGCCATTCCTGATGTCGGTATCGTTATATCGCACTAAGAACCCGATTTCCGTACCATGTAGAAGACAGTTAATCGGTAATTCTATGCTCGAGACCTGGTTGTAGTTTTAGATACTAATTTGACCTTAAAACATACCCATAACAATATCGCCAGTGAATTACTGTGCCTCATCTTCAGGTACACCTAAAAATTCCAGGAAACAATGTACATAAAGACTATATACTGCAGGATCATTCGTATGGTCCAGCAGTATTCTTGTGTCTTTTGTGGTCCCAACACGGCCTCCTCTACTGCTCAACGAAGCTGCACGGAGTCGTCTTCTGGCTTTTGAGCCTCTTTCTGTTAAAAGCCGTAATGTGCATTTTCATTGCTGGCCTGATGAATACAATTATTGATTCTTCCCTGTTACCGTCCCTGTTATCCTGCATCCATATTAATGCACCAACAGGATCAATCACCAAACAGGACAAGGGACACACTCTGTACTGTTCAATGTTCCATTGTAAAAGCGCAAATATATTACAATATCGCATAAAATATCTATTTTCTTGGAATGGATTTTAAAAGAAACAAGAGCAGTTATTTCAAAAGGATTAAGTAATTTGTATTGAATTGAATTTGAATTATTCATTTAGCTTAAACATCATTTATCATTGCAATATACTCTTTCGATACCAAAGATGACAAGATTCAAGGCCCCTACAATCGTCCGCCAGTTTCGATAAGCACAGAACAATATCCTCAGAGATGGTAAAGAAGGCAATCAACGAACCATCATCATATTCTGTTGGCATGGAAGCATGGTATGATTGTAAAACATTTGCTGATTATCTTCCCGCTAACGTTGATGTTAAAATCTGGCGAAGAGTAGCTTAAGTCGATATTATCCTCTCCTATCTCAATGCTTGTGCTAAAAATGACTAACAGCCGTTGAATGTAGTAACGTTGCAAAAAGTATACAACAGCTATCGATAAATAGCACAGCTCGCCTCAAAGAAAACCAGATTGCCAAGAAACAGTGGCACGGTTCGCTTTGCCGTGCTACAAAAACACAGAAGAGCATGGGAAAGATGGTGGTTGCCACTCTTCAACGATTTTCGAATGGCATTACGATGCACAAAACATACCCCATCATAAGTGCACAGCCGGTTTTCCTTTCCGTCCCTTGTCGTCAAGCTGCTGGCAGTGAAAAATATGGCACAGAAAATCCATCCAAGATTGTCGAAACGGTGGAAAAGCAAAAAGAAACAAACTCACAAAGAAACGACCCAAGCGTTCCTGTTGGATGACGTTGAAGTATTCTTCTTTTCGGCCTCGGTACAAAAACGAAAAACTTCTGGTCACGGTCCAACGAAGAAAAAGAAAGAAAAGTACCAACACCCCAAACCGAACGATGGTAGCGTATCGGTGCGAAGAAAACAGCCAACGAACTTTCCACCCAGAAACTTCAAGGCGAACGGAAACTTCACAAAGAAAACGATCCAACCATCTTTATCTAGGCAGCTTAGAATCAACCCCGAGCTCGATTGTCAAGAAAAACGTACGGAAAATTGCCGCACCGGAAAGGCAGCGTGTCTGTTATCTTTTCGCACAAACTCCAAGCAATATCCGATGCCTGTTTCGACGTTGAATCCTTGATGCACTGAGAATCCTTTTCATGTAGTGCGACACTGGCATCCTCCGCTGAATACCTTATTGGGACACATCGCGTTAGGCGCATCATGCAAAAGCATTCTAGCGTGCGAAATCAAGTGAATCATACACACCGACATAGAGGTTGATATTTTGGTGGATATTGTTTGCCTAAAAAAGAAGTGTAAAAGCAAAATCAAGATACTTTCCATGCTCAGGTTAGCAAAAAAGTCGATTTTCGAATTCTTCTTACCCTTACGTTACAGTACGTTTACGGTGCTCTACTGAAATATGTGTGAGTTATCACGAAGCACACCTCTAGTGACATAACATATCCATTGCAGCACGGGCATCACCGTGTCGTTCGGAACACAGTATGGGAGCGTTACGATAGTATATTTTCATAGCACAAAAAATCCAGTGCTTTGCCTTGTACACCTACGTTCGATTGCGTCGGATTGAATATTGGACGGAAAAGCGATAACGAAAACAGATGGAGCCGCCTGGTGGATAATGGAGACGCCTGATGATGATCGTTTCTCGAGAAAAGTAGTGAAGCTCGCGCTAGCATGGTGGAAAAAAACAACTTTCCGTACATCAAAAACATGAGAAAACGAAAATAAGGACACATTGTAAGGATCGCCTTTAGGAAAATGTCGGCCGAATTTCGTTTTGCTGCCGATGATTGACTTTCTTTTGTTGAAAAGAGAAGGCGAGTTATCACTTGCTTTAGAAGTTTGTGAGGGTTTCTGCAAGCATGACATCCCATTCCAGTTATAGCTTCTGTCAAGCTTCTACGGTCATCTTCGACTGAATTGAGTCATACGATGTAGATAATTATTATGAATCTAAAATCAAATCATGAAAGCACATGAAGGACAGGTACAAACAGATTATTATATTTCAAACTTAGTTTGAAAAGCCAAAGAACAAAGTTTCAAAAATGTTCTTCTTTTAATATAATTGTGATTGCTAGGAATATGAATTTAGAATACAATATAAAAACCTTCAACAAATGCAACAAATTGCTGATGAAACATAAAGATATTTGCAATGCAATTATGCACAAAAATAAGCATAAAAATGACAAACTTTTCTATACTTCTTTTCATAATTAAAATTTTTAACACCTGTGTAGTTCCGTTATATGTATAGTGGTCAATTTTTTTATGAATGATCTTTCGGGCACCTTTTCTCCCTATTTATAATGTTTATAATGTATAGCGCCACCTACCAGAAACACGGGATACTAACTAACCACGATAGTCTAATTTAATTTCACAATCGCTTCAATTGATCTTGAACAACTTGAAGAAAGTTGTTGCAACATTGACACCATACCCTAATCTATTTTTACAAAATAGGTGGCCTTATTCAGACCCCTTATCCCTGGTACCCTTCATGAAAAAACATCATATTACCATTCAGGCGCCCTGAAACAACCATTTTACCATGCCATTGTATTGCCAATTTCTTATTTTATGCTATCGTCCTTGGCTCTCTCCTGTTCTATTGCTTGTTAGAAAGTTGTTGGAACTGGTTAGAAAATGCTAAATAGTTTCCTTAAAATGGTAACAGATAATCAATGTTTTATATCGTTTCTGCAAATCAAAAAATATTTACCATAAAAAAGGTAGAAATAATTATTGAAGCTGTAGTCTAAGCTCAAGCTCTCACATCAAGCTGCAAGTATCGTTGTTCAAACTTTATCCCTCGTTGTTCCCCCTGAGCATACAAATAAACAATTAAACGTCCCCATCCCAGACTTCCCTAAACGAGCCATCGATCGATAAAACCAATTTGTTCTTCCAAATGATTGCCAGACTGTGATGCTTTTTGAGGCTTTCCGTGTCCCAGACTGCAAACCACCTTACCGAGCAATTGCATTCTGCCAAACGAGCAAATCCGCAAGAGACAGGTTTAATCAGCTCCGGCACCTCAAAAATAACATCCTGCCGCTCACGGCACGCCGAATGTTTCTATGATTGAGT
This sequence comes from Anopheles maculatus, assembly GCA_002091835.1. Taxonomy (NCBI): domain Eukaryota; kingdom Metazoa; phylum Arthropoda; class Insecta; order Diptera; family Culicidae; genus Anopheles; species Anopheles maculatus. The sequence goes on from KZ062029.1 coordinate 49,237, forward strand.
CGAAAACTTTCTGCACCCTTTGCATGCCGTCGATCGCAAGCCACCGATGGCTTTTTCGCCCTTTTTCGGTCACCTCACCTGAAGCCGGGGTTAAATTGGAATAGATTAGGCGCTATTCAAACAGATCTCTCCGGGATTGGAATGGTGCAAGGAAAATAGTTGGCATTCCATAAATTATCCAAACGAAGCATTGCCTTCCATTTTCGATTCCGAGACGAATGGAAACCTACCGACGAGCGGCCCCTTCAGAACCCTGCCGCATTCTTTTCCCAATCAAGTAGCTCCGTTGCCAATCTCTCACGTTCGCCCCTTACCTGGTTCGAGGCAGCAGTTTCCCACGATGCAATCAGCAGACGAAGCTGCTGGTGCAGGTCGGTTTGATTGAAAGTGTACCCATCGTTTCATTTAAACACGGCCCCAGCACAAGCCCCACAGTATGCAAACGGATGCATAAATCATATCAAAGTTTGCTCATGAGGTTAAAATATTTGCTTCCGACCGAAGACACCATCCTGCTCGGGTCTGGGTGTCTCTCGCATAGTTTAGCAACCGACTGGCTGGGCTTGTTTTATTTCGGGATTTTCCCTCAGCATTGAAACGTTTCAGTCGCTTCGCTTTTGATGGATCGCATACGAGAGCTGGGCGTGGATGCTGGCGTACAATTCCCGTACTCGGGTGTGCTTCCTGCAATAACAGGATCAGAAAGCGAGGTACCCGGTACCCGCTATCAGACTCGCTGCAGCTTGTTGTTGCTGGTGGTGATGGTGGTGATGATGACGATGATGATGATGCTGACGGTAGATGCAACCCAGTCTTGTCTGACAAGCGTACGAACGCTCTTTGCAAAGGGATTACGTTGTTAGCTCCCGTTGACGAAGACGCTGTCGACTGTGAACATCGTCAGCTTCGAACCGGCTACAAAGCCCGACACTCGCCATGACTTGTATGAAGATCTTCTGTTAGCAGCATCCGTTTGCTGTTTTTGCAAACAAGAAATTGTTCCTTCCGGTGGCGACGAACTAACGAGAAGGTGCGCGGAAAGCGTCCATTTCACCGGAAGTTCACGGTATCCGAGTTTGGCTTGGGTAATGAGAAAACGATCCTAGCGGCATTGTGCGTTACTTGCTCAGGGACGTACCGGGAACAAACGGCACAGAAGCGTTTCTTATTCGATTGCAACATTCTTCTCTGTAAAGCAGAATGATCTTGTGAATTGTGTCACGTGTGGTCTACATTCCAGTAGCCCTGCATACTCTACGGCATCACATGTATGCATGCATCTATGTGTTAGTTACGTCGTTTTTTTTTTTTCATTTCTCTCCTC
>KZ062029.1:52354-92211 GCA_002091835.1 Anopheles maculatus
AAAAAAAAAATAATGCCTCTGTCATTGATCTGACCCAAACCTAAACGGTACCGGCTTACCGCTTCCGAAACGCTGATAGGGTCAAACGGATCGAACATAAAGCCGCCGGTAGGTACGATTTTAGTGACCGTAAATCTAAACGTAGTTCTGCCATTTGATTCTCAGATAATGGAGGAGTAGAAGAGTGCTTGCCGCATCGCTTCCCGAGTCGTCTGCTGCGCGGCTATGTTCATCGCAATGGTTGGTGAAACGTACCGAGGGATTTAAAAAACAACGAAAATGGAGCATAAATAACTTTGTGAACCAATACTTCAAATATGTTCTTCTGACTTCAAATATTTTTTACTTTTCACTTATTATAAGCATCCTTTATTCATACATATTGATGTCAAATGTTTCACTTGCCAAATTTTGATGATTCTACTGAACAAAATGGGAATCCATCACTTCGTCGTTTTGGATTAACAATTTTCAATCTAAAAGCTTTTGTTAACTTATCTTTTTATTTAAAATTAAACACACAAATTAAAAGACTATGCGAACGTATAAAAGAATGATACAACGGAATGCGTAAATGTCATCCTTGTTCGGAGATGGGATTAGGGTTTTAATTTTTGTATCCTTCCTTCCAATACTCACCATTTTCAACGAAAAATCCAGTTGACAGCGGAATTTTTTGAGAACTTTCCCTTGCGTGGAAAACCTATCACTCAACCATAAGCCGGGTTAATTGAAATCCACTTTAAACCGTCAGCTCATGCTTCTGCATTTTCCCGGTAGTGTCAGAAGCAAAAGCTAGACAGTACCTAAAACAAAAAAACGAGACAAAGCAAAGCTATCAGCGCCGACACAAAGGACACATTCACTGTCGCATGACACCGAGTCCGTCTTTCCGCTCCACTCATCTTTAGCCAGCTGCATTTCAGCAGTACGAATGCCGGACCTTCCTGTCCAGTTTTTCGCTGACATTGGTTTGTCTTCATTTAATCTTGGTCTGACCTGCGTGTGGATTGTGTGCAGGACGAACAGTGACAAGGACACGTCGAGGACAAACCGATCGGTTTGGCCATTCGGTAGACTGGTACATGTTTTATTCGTCTCCCGTTTTCATTTCGATATCCCGATGCGTTTGCGGAGAACCACTTGGGCAACGTGCCACAAGCAAAAAAAACACAAACTCGAGAAAGAACAGCACGAAAAACGTTTCTCAAACGAATGGAAAACCGCCAAAGGAATAAAATCAAAACGCTTGCGGAAGATAAACAACGGTTTCTGGAATATCACGTGCACGATGATTCTGCTACAGCATCATGTGTTGTGCGGACCAGAGTAAGAAATGAATGAATTTAAAACGCACACTAATGCAGTCGCTTTTAACAATGGCGATTTCACACTCACACTGTCACCATCGGTTTATACTATCAACCATCAACTCACTAAGTGCCATCATACTGGATTCCTATTTCCACAAATATGTCGAGTGACAAATACACATTTCCGGTGCATCTCACTAGTACACAAATTATGTCACATATCTTACAACTCACAACACTACACAAATACATACACGTGGGCGCTCGTAATCAGATACACGATCAGAGCAACGATGCGAAACATATGAACGAAAACAAATCAATTTGTACATAAGATTTAAAACAAATGATTTATTTCATATGTTAGAGCCTTGATCGTTTGTTTACTCTTTCGTCATATACGAAGTTTCTTGAACATTTTTTTATTGCCGGGTCTGATGTCTGATGTGAATGATAACCTTTTAACTGCGCTACCACACCTTGAATCCTTCAAGAATTCCAGCGAAGGTATATTTCACTTAAGTGGCTTTTTGAAACACTCATTCATCTTCAACCGTTACAACGTGCATCATTTTATGACTTTGCAGTGAAATACACAACTTCAATCACACTTTACACAGTACAGAACACGCTTGCAAAAGAACTGTTTTAATGAAATAAAGTAAATCCACCTTTTCTCATTACCATTTGCGTTAGAAATGTGCCGTTTATCCATTTTTACTATTTTATTTTATTGGTAAAGTTTAAAACTGTTGTCACATGATTTATACACCCACGCCACGTCGATTATATTGACACAACATGCGATAATGGTATCGCTATCAATGCATCCTGTGTGGGTCAGCCGTAAAGCTTGATGTTCACAACGGTAGCTGTATCCATTGCATGAGTAGACGAAGGCTTACGAACTGTACCAAAATACACGACACACTCGAATCCTGCCGCGTGTACTATCCGCGAGTGACTGACTGCGTTACACACGTCGATGTCGTCGTATACAGAGATCGTGTTTTTGTGTCATAGTTCCGATTCGGTTTTGGGTGTTGTATCCTGTTTGGTTTCGTTTCGGCGCGTGAGTTACTTCATGAGTGACCGGTATCCTTTCTCTTCCTATTCTCGGAATCTCTCTTGCAAAGCACAATTTTACAAATAAACTCTCAAGCGGGATGCTGTGGATTGATTTTTTATGTTTATTTTTTATCATAAGCGTTAGTGTTTGTAAGAGATGTGTGTTTATCTGAAACTTCGTCATGAGACGCTTTACTCATGGCGAGTCATCAGACCACTCTATATAGTGAGAATTATGTTTCATCACCACACAGAACAAATGAGATGAGTTAATGGAAAACCTATCTCACCAAAAAATGCTACAACTCGTCACAATCATTCTGAGACTAAATTCACAAATCAAGTGAATTTTAAGGTGGAGAACGAAATATCTCATATCAGTGAGCGTGAGAACAAACATTTCCCCTGCGCAGTGTTAGTGATAATGAGGGGAAGAAATGTGAGAAGTTGTATCCGCCTTATTTCCTCCATGCGACTGCAGTTGAAGCAATTTGTAGTAAAGGCCATGGATAGTGAGGAAATCTCATTCTGTGATTGTGAATGTCTTTCACGCTTTTGGTAGAATGAAGTGAATTTTTAGAAGGGGAAATGTGAGGAAACTTTCTCATAACAACAGCTTCGTTGCAGGTAACTTTTCCTCAAATCAACAAGGATATTTGTAATTTTTTTTAATAAAAAAATAAAACCAGTAAAAGAAATATGTCAGATTATTTTAAAAGTTGCTGCATCGTTCTGTGATAGTTAAAGTTCAGCAATAAACACAATTATATTTAATTAAATTTGAAAATAATAATAAAATAAATTATATTAAATCACCACTCGCATTCATAATGGAACTGAAATAAAATTAATAAATAAACACAAGAGCTGTAGATTATGATACTTCATCATCTTCTTATTCGATCATTCAGAACTATTTTTTCCCATCTATTGGAACTAACAAAATGATATCCACAAAACTAAAACTATTTTCCTAGCATCACTAGAGCGATTTTATATGGCATTGCACACTGCTCTCTTCAGTCCCATCGATCAAACTGCAAGAATTGTAACATACATGCTTTACTTCCGATCTGAATCCAAATTCAACTTTTCCTGTCTAGTAAACCACATAGAAACTATGCTGGCGAAGCGTGGTGTAGAGAATAGATTACAACATACTTATAAAATTAAATTTCGCTCATGCGTTCAAACACTTCCAGAGACCGCCGCCGTCGCCGTTTGTGTATGTGTGTCACAACCTGGAAATTAGCTTAAGCCATTAGACTGACTGACAGCAAACATTAATTAATTTCATTCCCCAATCCTTTCGTATCGTTTACCGTGGTACGATGGCGAGACGAATTTTGGGGATGGAAGCTTTTGCGAAATTTGAAATGGATCGTTCCCTCCGCTTTGTGGTCGGCCGTCATCCGAAAAGCGTGTCCACATTCACCAGACTCGAAATTGTTCCGGTACCCTTGCGGGAAGACGATCTGGCATGCGATGGGAAGTGCTACTGTGAATTCAGTGCCTAAGATGTCTGCGCGAAATGATGAATGCTGAATGGAAAGTGATAAGTATGCCACGGTTCAACGCCAGGGTTAACATGAATTCTGTGGAAGGGAGAACACAACCCCAAATGAGGCAAAAACTGTGCTAATTTGTGTAGTTTCCGTCCATTAGTTGGTTCATAAATCATCCTGCACATAATCATACGAAAGGTTGCATGTGTGTGACGGAGGAAAAGGGAGGCGTTGTTTTATACGATTTGTATTTACCGTTTTACCCTTTTTTCCAGGCTTATAACACCGGACATTTACTCTATCCGTTGACTTCAGATCGTATAGTTGAGAACAACACCACATGTTCGTAATCGTGTACTAATCCGCTTTAACTTTAGTTTTCCTCGAAAGCAAGGATTCATACAATCTGGTTATATCAACTCGTGGTTTGGAGTAATATCAATATTTAAAAGGAACTGCTATTAATGTGCAATATTGCACTAAATCTTAGTATGGTGCAGACATCATGCCACTAATGACGCGTCCAAAATATTCCGTGCAGCTAGGTACATGGTTCGCTATTTGCATAATGTGATCATCATTATTTTTATAAGAAGTTCTATGAATTGAACGAAAGTTAATGTGTTGTATGCAGTAATTTTTCGTTGAAGCATTCAGTATTAAATTTACAAAATTGCGCATTGTGTACTCACAGCTTAAATTAACACGAAACCATATTTACATATACGATGGGAGTACAAAAAGAAAATATCATTTTCTCAAACGGTTTGGCAATTTGCTTCTATAATAACTTCTTCTTCTTTCTTGGCCTAACGACCTCTTAAGGTCATGCCTGCCATTTCTGGCTTACTAGACTAATTGATACCGCATAATTGGTTAGTCAATCCTCACTATGGGGGAGCGGCCCAGATGAGACTTGAACCCCGGTCCTGCCGTGTGAAGACCGGCGCCGCTGTCGAATCACCACCGGGCCGCCCTTCTATAATAACTCTCCTGAAATATTCTTTTCAGTTTGGTATATAATCCAGCAAAACGTTCAACAAATATTGATTCAAGAAACACATACTAAACACTAAATAAACAGCAGCGTAACAGAAAATGGCACTGTCTAAACTTAAATTAAACATATCTACATCGAAATTACGCACATAATTATGTATAGAACTAATTGCAGCGCCTGAAAATCGGGAGCACCTAAATGTTGACCTACTGTTCCTAACAGCTTCCAAAAACAATCACACCCTGATAAAGGGTTGCCTTTGATTTCTGCCACTCCAACAATAACTCTAAGGGTCTGGTAAAGTTGATTGATAGATGTGAGCCGATATAACTTCGTGAGGTCGCCTACACCATCAAATGTCAACTGCTACCGGAAACCAGGTCTTATTGTAAGTCAATCAAACGTCGTCGTGCCGGCAGGCCCAATCCTTTTAGCCGGAAATCAAACTCGACAGTCCGATGTATTAAGGGCTCCGTGAACTCATGCTCCTGTCGCTTTCGTTTTGTCAATTCGGCAGATATGGTACCGACGATGTACAACCGAACACATGGTTACGGCGACCGCGAGATAGTAACAAGGCCTGTTCTAATCACCATCATCGTCATCATCGTCATAGTCATTGTCATAGAGATGAAGTTGGTGGTACCGATAGTAGAGGCTACCGTTGACAACCGGAAACGGATCTTTTGTCACTGGAACAGTTCTAGTGCTTCTCTATTGATTTTCTTTGGCCGCTCGATGTCACATCCACGTCTGCCACATGTCAGCCATAGTCACCCGTAACTCAACCGATGAAAGCGAAATCGTTTTCTACACTCGGTATGTGTTTCTTCTAGGTGATACTGATCCCTGCCGAACGAGTGCGAAAGGGGATAGCGGGTTGGTTCGTCAAGCAGAACTCTTTCAATTTAATCGGCGATAATCCTTTAGTCCTCCTGGATATATCCCAATTTCAGCTCGTGGGTTGAAATTCACAAAAAAATAAGAGCAGATGCATGGGCCAATCCTTTTGTTTCATGACCCACATTTAACCAGGTTCGGAGAATGTTTGGAGAAGCGAAACAAATATCACCAAAAAATCATTCTTTCATCCCTATGTAAAGGAGCAGCCATAACAGTTCCAGGGAAGGTACACTGTGAGTGTTCCATCGTACGTTTAGTTTGTGCCTAAAATTTTGCTTCAATAACCATTTGCATCTGTTTTGTGATGTTGATGTATGAGTTGTTAGAGCCTTTTTACATCTATTCCATTGCTAGGATCGAAATTGTATCCTAAAATATACAACAACTATGCGAAAAAGCCAACAGAAGACACAAATCTCAAGAAAAACGTTATCAAAAAATTACAACTACATATAAAGCACGCTAATACATTCTAAACATAATTATGAAGAACAGCTTAACGCAAATCAATGCTCAAAACTGTCATTCTTCGAAACGCCAAAACAATTTACAATTTAAAGCGCCATCACTTGCACATAACGCTACCGCATACAGGAGTGGATTGCAATGTTCCACGTTCGTTCAATATTAAATTGAAGCAAATTTCACTCCAATATCGGACAGAAACGGACGCGCAAAACATTACTTGCTCACGCATAAGCACACTCACATGACCATTCGCACCGATAAATCATCATTCAGCGGCTTGAAGCCCTAGGAGCATGTGCGAGGAATTTCGATTAGATTTATTACCCTCGAGAATATATCCGCGGACGGGATGATTCGTATGAATATGTAATCGAGCTCTAAAACGTGCAACGCTGTCTTTCGACGGGTGCCCCAGGACTTATAAAGGACGAGAAACAACCAAGCATAGCACCAGATTCCACTCTATTGACATTATAGTGCTCAAAACAATGTTGACGCGCATCCCATGCTGCTAAAGGTACACATAGGCTTGAGTGTTCGTGGAAGCTTTATTCTGCTTATTCCATTACCTTAAGGGAAAACATTCACCATCGCTCTGTTGAGTTGCTTTCAGATTTGTGAGCATTCTACATTTGAAACAGTCAGCGTGTTGTGCGGAAATGTTGATTCATCAGCTAGTGCTGTGTGACATGCATGGGACATGCAGCGATTCATAACATTCTTAACTCATATAGTATAGCACATTGGTACATCTTCGTAGGGATTTGTTCTTTAAGCGTTACAATGTCAATACCTATTTGTTCTTTCCTCATACAAACAACGTTTCAGTTACTAATACGTCAAGTTCTTATTCTAATATTCACTCAACACTTATTAAACTCATTGCATCTTTAGACGACATTAAAAACAAAGCACAACTACTTTACTTTCATCGCTGTAGAACACGACTTTCATCCCGGTTGACCCGGAAAACTAACAGCACACATTGTGCTAATGAGTCTACACTGATCTGCATACAGTAGTGTGCTCCGAGCCAGTTTCCCTTTAAACGTTTCCCGCTTTTGTGTTAAATGAATTAATTCAACAATTGGCAAACGCTTTGGCAAACGAAAATTTATTGTTTGTTTCGTTTGTCCTCGAAACGCCGGTTTGTCTGCTACGACGGCACTCGGCAGTAGTCAAGTGGTAGAAAATGCAAACCGGTTGCGAAATCAATTTGTTCCAAACACCGAGGAACACGGTCGATTCAAAGGTTCACATTAAATTGAGATTCTGCGCTAGTATGTCTGACAATTGAATTTTAATCACTCCGAACTTACGTGTCGCTTAATGCTTCGCAGTGTTTGGTATGCAGTGGCGATGGACCCCTCCATACCGAATGCCGAAAGGCTGACCAACCATTCTGAGTTCACACCGTTTCGGAGCACCCGAATTAGCGATGTTGATATTAATTATTTTGCCAACGTGTATCGGATCTCCCCAACCAATTCCAGCATTAAAAAATAATCAGATGTGCGTGTGTTTTAGTGTGTTGGGAACTGTAGCCGAAACTTTGGTCAGAAACGAGGAGTTTCTATCAGAACGTAAAACTTTGCAGAGAAAGGTTGAACAGTGGGGAATGCCGCTAATCAAACGCATCGATAACAGTGTCGCTTATTCGGGAGTGGCAAATTAGGCATCAGTTTCACCGTTTCCCATCGAGTGCTACGTGATGGGGATGCACAAATTATAAGGCACTTCGGGTCAACCAGTGACAACTAGAAAGCATCTCACCGTGGGAAGACAAGAAACAAAAGCAACATACTATGGCACGGCTATTTCCGATCTTTTGGCACATAGCGCTACCACCTGCCAATTAGTGTCGATTACTGTACTGTGCACGGTAGTGTTGAACTTTTAACACGATTCAACGTAGGCTTTCGACTGTTTTATTTTGTTCTTTCACTTCAATCATCATTCGAAATCGAAAAAAGCTCGTAACGTGAAATATTGTTATAAACATTGATATCCGAAATCAAACATTTTATAACTACAACAACTTTGCTTGAAGAAGGATGGATAATCGATACCAGATTATTTTTTATGCAAAACAAGTAAATCTCACCCTAATTAAACAGACCGGTTAGCATTTCTGCGTCGAGCACTTAACCCATTACCTATCAATTGATCGAGTTTTCAGAAGCAAGTGCTCCACAACGACGCTATTATGCAATATTTACCTGCAGCTAGCTCCGAGCCTGCTTGTTCTGAAAACTCAACTGCCGGAACAGATTTGTTTCATTTCGAATTAAACTTTCTTTTACCTTTCCTTTGCCAAACCCTTAAGAGACCGGGAGGGCAGAAAGGGCACAGCCCAAAACGACACTACATAATTGCACTCGAATGCGTTCTAATTTGATTGAAAACAGCTCGGTGCATCTTGGGTCCGATAGGCGGACGAGAAATCCGTTTGGCAAAAACCCATTAGTGAATTGAAGACACGAGCGACTCTAGAACCAAGCACTACAAACGCATAGCTTAAGTTTCTGGCCCGGAAATGACTTTTCTTGGATTAGTTGTAGCAGCAACCAACGAACGCGTAAGCTGGCGTTCAACCGTCCCAAAACAATCTGCATTGCGATAAAATTAATTACGTTTAATCAAGGCCTCTTTAGGTGCGTTCCAGGTGGACATTTTTCGGGGACATGTTTTTGGAGTTGCAGCACCAAAACTTTCTTCCCTTGCGACAAGAAAAGAGCACGAGACACGCGGCACTGAACCTCTGATATAGTGACGCGCAAACATTCAGCAGAGAGCGCAACGAAACGCACCTCGGGGTAGGTTGAAGTAATTTATTTAAAAGCATCGCCACCTTTTTCTTCACCCTAACACGATGGAAAGCGGTACCTACTTTTCCGGATTCTTATGTTTCCACTTACGCGGGCCAATGTTTTCCTACCCAATGCAACCAAGCATCTTCTCGCGCGACGTTTCCAAGATGAAACAAACGTCGAAGGCCGACAGAGGCATACAATGATGTCTCACACCTCTTCTGGTGGCGCAGAAGTAAACTAACTACCTGCTGAATTGTGGCAAAGGTAAGAAGGAAGCAAAACATTACGTCGAGAACTGTGTAAACTGTGGGATTGTTTTCCATCAAGGCTAACCTAACAGTGTGAGACAGTGCGCGAGGCCGGAAAGCTTTTACACAAACACTTCGGCTGGTGAGGCCGGAAATTGAATTTGTTAAATTTCTTTTGCGACCCGCCGCAATGCTATCATTGCGCATCCCGTTTATGGTGAGATTTTCTTGGGCCACCTATCGTACAAGAAACTTCGTGCTATGTAGGTAGGTAAGCATTTCTTACTTTGTGCGATATTTCTTCGCTTTTGTTTTTTACTTTCTTCAATAGCAACTGATCATTCAACCGATTTTGTCTCTTTTCTACATTCGCTTTTACTGGTATTTGTTCTCTTTCCTGTACCTTCAGCTAATAATAGTGAAAGCACGTGAGCAAAAACTTTTATGAGTAATTTTGGTATACCCCACAGACAACTACTCGATTGGACACCAAGCCTCTAACGTCGTCACTAAAGTTTAAGTCGAGCACGTCTATATGATGAGGTGGAAAGTTTGTTAACGTCATTGTCCAAATTGTTTCATTAGGAAACAGCTCAGTATCTTTTTTTCTCGACCACACTTGTGAACGATAGGCCAACAGGTGTTGGAGAAATCATTACAATTCCTCTTGACAGCGTTTTCGTTTAAGGCAATGCTGAATATTTTGCTTCAAGATAAGGCAGTTTTGGAAGAGTTCGTTTGATTGTACAGCAATGCAGTAAGCGTCGCCTCTCTCAATAGTCCTTTTCCTACTCTTACTCTTTGCTGTACACGTTGCATACAATTAGGCACAAAAATCATGTTAGTCGTAAAGAATTCACCATAATTAAGCATACGAACAACACCGACAGTATATAACATGTAGTCATTCTGAAAAATTACCAGGTCATGTAAACTGTATAGCAATATTTATATAAATTAAAGGAGCAGTGTAACCGTAAATACCAACGTGTATTATTTTACTACTCCGCTAAATTATAAGACTTGAGTACACTCCTTATTTTTTTTTTTTGGTTCGGTTTACGATAAGTTCTTCCTTGACTCTTCAACTGTCCCGCTCATTTCAACATGCATTAGTAAAATTTCATAACACCTTTTCCGTGCTGGTCGTGTCGATTTTTGCAGACAATATTCTTAATTCATACACTACATTGTCCCGCGAACGGAGATGTTATTCTTCGAACATTGGTGGCTTGTGGTTCAGGTTGATTTAATTTACCGTTCGCTTGTACTGAATAGCAACACCAACAGCTTCCGATCTACCCGTCGATAGCGTTTGGGTGGCCATTAGCCGGGTATGACCAAAACATCGTTCTCGAATGCTGTTACCTATCGCTTCCCGTCACTACTCCAGACTCGAGGCAAACACAGACATAACAACCGGTAGTGTGCGCCCATTTTCTTGTTATTGTATGAAGCTTCTGGCGGTGAGTAAAAGCTAAATGGAAGGCTATCATTTCCAATCTAATTTTGTATTAGGTGAAAGAGTTACACGTACCACGCACCTTCTCGGCGTATGAGTTGAATCGGGAAAGCACGGAATGTGGCAATCGCCCCCAAGGCATGGTACGACGCACGGTAATGTGCTTAGGGATAAATTTATGGCATTAGCAGATAAAGGTTCCCTTCACAAGGTTCGGTAAGCGATATCTTTATCTTGGGTTCCTTTCGGCTGCCATCGAATCCGAAAGCTCTCCATCAACTCGAAGGTGCTTGATTGGCAAGATGCATGATAGAAGGAGAAGCTAAGGTGGAAAGAAGTAGAGATGGGTAGAGAACGACAAGCTGTGCCATCCTTGGTTCGCTGGTTCGGTGAGCCGGGTCAATGCCTTTGCCCACAAATCTCATCTATCCACGGCGCGTACCAGCCAACCCTACGAACGACAACGTCCGTTACAGCCCCATGTGTCGAAGGTAACGAAGGTAACATCGCGAACCACCAGCCCATGCTTGAAGTGACATACGTAGATACACTGTAATGGAACGTCTTCATTTTCTACATCTTTAAGAAGCACCAGCCAGAAGGTATGGATTTCTTCAAACCCGAACGGCTAGTAAGTCGGATTTCAGAGAATTTATTCACTATCAAGTACTGTTGGCGTCATTTGCATAAACTCGGTTACGAATGAATAATGTTGCTGCTTCTCTATGAGAAAATAAATCAGTTTCATTAAGTTTACTATGCCTTAGACAATTGTCTCAATGTTCTTGTTATGGAATTAAATGGATGGTTTAGAAAAATTAATTAAGTTTTTTTTATTCAATTAAAACGACCTGGCCGTACTGCTGATTTAAGTTTAATTAAGTGAATATTAAATTGATATTGAAAGTAAGAAGGAGCGAATTAAAAATAGAGAGACATTAAAATCCCTTGGCGCACTTGGCCTAAAGAAGTACAGCTGAGGCGAATATTCTACGACTATGCAACGACTCCATACTCTAGACCGATGGATCGAACCTGGAGTCCACAAACACAAGCCGATCATCAAACATACCACCAGACAACAAAACCAACAGTAGCTACCACAGTTGTAATGACACCAACAATATACGTAAAAACCATTCTTATCTATTTCTGACACCATCGCCAAACAAAACAATAGAAACTGCCTCGTACAAAGAAGCTACGACAATGCTACTACAATTTGCTTACCGATTCATGGCTTAACAAAGCTGTTCCGTGCACACTCTTCACCGACAATCACTAGAATGTGTTTGAGCTTCGCTGGAAACTATTATTCGAGAAGTCACACTGATGGCATATTCATCAACACTTAAAACTCATACAGTTTTATCATCGCTCGGGCGTCTCTGATAAAAACCGACTTCCTCGTCAAAAGTCGCTCTCTGCACTTCCCTACGCAAATATATGAGCTGCATTGCTGATATGGCATTTCCTGAAGTCTGTGTACTCTTAATCGTTGACTTCAACATTTCATCACATAACTGGAACTTGAAATTTCTGAGCGACTGGTAGCCTAAGCTGTTCATTTGAGACCGTACATGAGCACATGACCTACGTTGTTCAATTGGCAATGGGACTTAATATTTAGACACAGATATGTATGGTCAGCTTGCAGCATGATAACATCGTAGTCCTGCAAATGCACTCCCAGCTTTGAAGTTGTAATTAGCACTTCTGCGTGTTACATCTTGATTTGCAGTTACACCACGATCAAACTTGCGTCGTTATTACTTCTAAGAATTAGAATATCATGAGTTCATTGTTATTTAAAACACGTGGAGTGGGTCCGTCCTTGATCAATCGATGAGGTAGTGTACCTTATAAAAAAAAACATTTTAACTGACGCCTTCATTTTGAGCAAAAAACTTCCCAAAAATCTTTTCAGAAAACTCCCTGGACTGATCGAATACTCTTAGAGGAAACTTCATACACTTGCCGTGCACTTATCGGCGTAATTTTGATTTCAGTCATGAAGCAAAATCGCTAAAGTAATCCAATTTCCATTTCAGAAAGAAAAAGAAAAACAACGAGATGTATCCGACCGCTTAGATTAGTCATAAACATGACCCATGAGTTTTGTGGCCCGATGTGTGTAAAGACTGTGTACTGTTCCTTCGATCGATGATGGCCTACGCAAGCATATTATGGTGGCTTGTTGTTTCTCGGGCCATCGTACAATTGGAGTCCATACAACGCAAGATATTGCATTTGCGCTCCATTCCTGAAATGACCGTTTCGAATATAGGACTAGGTGTCTGATGATGTGAACCGGTGGCCGAAGCGTTAGCGGTGCCGGTCTTTGCACGGCAACTGCGGGTAAAACTAACAGCCTGATCATAGCACTCGAACGGCAGTCGAATCGAATGAAGTTGTCGAATCGAACGGCAGAATATTTGGTATCATGCAACGTTTTCGAATCGACGATGGTAACTGGATTGTGAAATGTCAAGTGGTTTATGAGTTTGTGAATATCAGTAAGATATTCAACAAATGGTGATGGTGGGAGAAATGTTTAATTTGTCTTTTCTTTCTTTAGAGGTTTTTAAAAAGCTTTCGAGAATATAAAGATTTTTTTACAAATACTCGAAGTGGTTGCACCAAAATTTCCTCCCGTGCATTGTTTAGGAAAGACGTTGAAGCAAAAAATGACATCTTAGTAGGCTACTGTGATTGCTCGAACGGCAGCTCGAACACACGTTATGATACCAATGAAGCTTTTTGAGCAAGCTTTTTTGCCGTTCGAGTGCAATGATCAGGCTGTAAGTCACAGAAAGCCAACAATAGCAGACCAACCAGCAAAGGTTGTAATGTCAAAGAAGAAGATGAAGCAGTCTGATGCTTGAGGTGCCCCTCCTCTATGTATTACCATATTGAGCAGAAACGATTGTCTTTCATTAATTGACAGTCGCGGCCCGGTGGTAGATGCGACAGCGGCGCCGAGCTTCACACGGCAGGACCGGGGTTCAAGTCTCATCTGGGCCGTTCCCCCATAGTGAGGATTGACTAACCAACTATGCGGTAACAATAAGTCTAGTAAGCCAGAAATGGCAGGCATGACCTAAGAGGTCGTTAGGCCAAGAAAGAAGAATTGACAGTCCAACGCACGGTCGGTAAACATGTACGATCCTGCTAGTAGTAGCAGATATAACGATGGGCGAAGCAGCCACTTAGGGCTCCGGAGGCATGATCCTCAACCGGCCTGCCAGGACGCTTCGCACTCGATCAATGTTGCAATTGCCTCTTTTGCTATTGTCTCTTAATGTCTAATGTCTTTAAGACTTTATTTCCTCTGCGTGTGTGGTGTGTGTATATACGAAACGTTAATCAAATATATAATAGAAAGAGGGTAAAAGACATTTAACCGTGTTGCGGTCTACAAATGCTTACAAATGCCATATGATGCTTTACCACCTAATGCGAATTGTCAAATTTAAGGTTCAAAATCTCTTGAAGCACCCCGAGATCATACTCCTCCCAGACCTTCTTTATTGAGATCCCTGCCCCCAATTTAGTGTGACGTTCCTCCTGTCTTTAATTTGAGCTACCTGGCCTGGCTCCGAACTTGCCGTACGGCAATTGGTATTAATGTTCTATTCTTGCGAACCATTTACAATTTCAATCGTTCTGTATAATTTTACTTCAGCCTTTCTCTGCTATCTTTCCGTTCTCACTCTCGTTATTCAACTACCTGATAAATGTTTCCTTTTCCAGTATTACCCCGTCTAGCGCTAGTCCTAAGAAACTATCATGTTGTTAAGCTAACTGCGGGCAAATTTGAAATGGTAATAATATGATAATAACTTATAATAAAATATTATTCAATTAATGCGTATTAATTCTCGATAAACCTGTATCGGTTCCCGACTTTCCAGGGTTCTCAGATCCGAAAATTATCAAAGTCACATACTAATAATCCATCCAGACATTCGACAACCCTTGACGAGAAAATAAATTGGATTGATTTGGATTAGATTGGATTTAAACCATAATTTAAATGAATTGTTCGGACTAATACATAACATAAAACTAGTCGTCTAGTGTTATGGACGTGCGGAATTGTATAACGGACCAACCTGTAGCGATCGGTCGGGATCAGCAGGCCCGAAGAGCCACTCAACACGATCGTTACCGCGCTCACAAGGACATTAGGAACGGGGCTCTCTGGATCTAGCCGTCGAGCGGGATGGTCGCAAAATCATACGCAGAATAGTTTAATGTAATAAATTGTAATGTTAACCAAGAACATAAAATCTAGCCATTAAGGATTTTACATGCCAATCTTTATTGTTTCATTCAGAATGATGCATGTCGTGTGCATTTTTGATTGATGCTTTCATACTCCTTTGATTAACTTATGCGCCTTGAACAATCACAACGCAAATTGGGCATCTTCCGGGAAGACTACGCCAACCTGCTTCCGAATCTCATCCTGAATGTGTGCAATGAGCAGACTCTCAGCATGTGGCACAGATGTCGATTGCAATCGGCCGGCGGTAATGCACTGCCGTACTTCCTCTGCCTCGTACCTTAACCCACAACTGTTCATAAAGTTGAATGAATGCCGAGCGACTGGTAACTTATCTTCCCGCATTGTACCGTCCACATCGGTCAGCTTTAACGGACACCAGAAGTCATGCAACTACGTTAGGTGAAAAAAGAAATAACAAATATAAATTACATGTATGATGCTCACTTACTAGAAACCCTAATAAGGGTTTACGTTAATGTTCCTAAAGTTATGTTAAATAATAAGGCTAGTAAATAAACTTACTGTTACATTGCCTTTACTGCCTCGCACTATCGCGGTATTCTTCAGCTGATGCAAAGCACTCGTTTTCATACGTCCAATACCGCCTCCAGGAAAGTGCAACTCAGCCGTAACTTCCACATCAACACCATCATCATTTGTCACACCAGACGCCACCACCTTTTCTGGGGCTTTACCACCGAACGCCCACAGACAAACCTGGATCGTGTAGACACCTAGATCCAGCACGGTACCTCCTCCGAGACTTTTGAGCCGCAAGCGATCGATGTCGGAAAGCACAAATCCAAACTCTACTTCTACCTCCTGAATCTTACCTAGCTCTCCACGGTCAATACGCTCCCGGAGCTGACGATAAAACGGGAAAAACCGCGACCAGATAGCTTCCATCAGGAAGAGATGCTGCTCGGACGCCCGCTTGACAAGTCGCTTCGATTGACCTTCGTTCAGGCAGAGCGGCTTCTCGCACAACACATGCTTACCATGCTCAACCATCAGCAGTCCCAGTTCGTAGTGTGCGTTATTAACCGCCCCAATGTAAACGACATCTGTAAAAGAGCGCACGAACGACTATAGCTCATGGTCATTGCGAAGGAAAACTACGGTTCAGCCTACCAACGTCCGGATTTTTAGCTAACGCCTCGTATCCCTCGTGCGCCGTTCCTATGCCATGAAGGGCAGCGAATTTTTCAGCATCCGACAACTTTCGGGCAGCCACAGCCACTACTTGATGGTCCGTCACCGGCAGCGTTCCGACGGCGTTCGCGAAATCGTGCGAAATCTTGCCAGCACTTGCAATTCCCCAACGTAGTGGAGCCATCGTTCTACTGAATGTTCAGATCAGCCTGTAGTGTTGTTCCTGTCACGTATCGATTGTCACTGCACCTCGACCGGTCAGACTGAGTGTCGATTATCGAAGAAAAAAGTAGCAATTCGCAGAGAAAACACACTATTTATGGGTTTGATACCGAGGAAGGTCACATAGGGAAACCACTTGTCTGAAAATAAACACACCATATGACAGAAAGTACACTGTAGAACAAAAGTTTATGTACGAAGGAACACAAAATCAATAAGTAACATTTATAAAATCAATACAGTGACTGTATCTTAAAAAAAATGTCATTTTCGGATGATCAGTAAAATATGCGGTGATTTCATAAAATATATTTTTATTTAAATTTGCGTGCCTACTGCACATATTCACATTCATGCATTAAGCCGGAACGCTTGTTATCATTTACAAAACACACAACACGGTCTATAGTAAACTATAGAACGGTCACCTCTACGCGCTGAAGTGCAGGTAAATGATGCCATGTAGTGCTCACAGATACTAGACCGTTTGCTAATGAGAAGCAGCATGAGTGTGAATGCTATTTCACTGTAAATGTTTGCACTGCCTCACATAAATACTCTCTTCATTTAATGCTATTATCTTAGGATCGTAGAAGCAACAGATGACGCTATATACAGATGCCTTAGATGACTAAGATGGGGTATAAATTATATTTAAGCATTATTTTTATTATTAATCTATGAGGCTCCGCTTGGTAACTTTGTATAATATGAATCACCAAAGGCTAAATGGTCAGTTCTGTATAGGAAGGATACTCATGATTTGAACCCTAATTCATAAAGTCAATTTTTCGTACGTTAATTACTCTACTACTTATCCGAGAGACAGCACCAGTTGCGACAGGTAAAATCTCCTATACAAGGTATTGCATAATAGTGTTTATCGTGGCATTTATACCTCGAAAAATCTTGGCCTGTCTATTTCTCGTTTCTTTGTCTTCATTTTATTTAGCTCTATAGTCACTCCTACCGATAGTCATAGAAACCCGATCCAGACATGTAAAAGACCGGCGCCACTACTACTGGTCCAGCGGATCGAATACAAACTAAAGGTTTCAATAATGTTTACATCTGCTCAACTGACGAAAAGATATCGATTATCGAGCGGCTGGTTACCATGATGAAATGATTATACACCGTGAGCGAATGTTTTAGAGCTGTTGAATTTCACCACACAACAAAAAAAGCAATGCCCAAAAAACCATCACCAACACAAAACCAAAGCATAGGGGCCGAAAGAGCGTATCTCAAGCGTGTTATCACTTGGGATTTGTTTAGTGCACAACACAGATAAAGCATTGCATTCATTATTTGTGTATACCATCAATTGCATGATAAAGGTTGTGGACAAAAAAGTTTCAAACATGCTGGTACTATCCCTTGCGGCCAATCTAATGTACAGAGTGACACCAATTCAAAATTAGTGCAATAAATGTAATCCATTACATGCCTGCTACCGCTCATGGCATGTCTCTGGTAGCCGTTGATGGGAATGCTGAGCCACTGAAGTACAATCGACGTTCTTTGAATAACTAAGCTGCTGGTGAAGTTCACGTTCGATTTATTATTCCTTTTTTCCTTTCTATCAGCTCTCCGTTTTTTATGTGCTCTAGTATAACATTTTAAAGAAAAAATGAAGCTTCTAGCACTAAATCCATAATTACACGATGCGAACCATCTGGAATCTGTGTACAAAAACGCAAGTAATGCACTGTACCGAAGACTGATTAGCGATCGCACTAATACAAGCAGCGATCTTCGTACCAACCGCCCATGGCGTCATTTCAAGCCGTACGCATCGCATTCTACCGGCCGGCTACATCGGTTTTATTGTGTGGTGCTTGTGCGTTCTTGGTTTTCTTCATACCGCACCGGTGGAACACACGCACACCAGCGTCTCAGATCGAGCGAGTTGTGTATAAAAATTGAAAGACACACCTCGCGGACGGTGGTTTTGTCAGCATCTTCGCGCAGACATCGGTCGTACTGGTTCGTTCCGCGATCTGACTCCAGCTTGACCTTGAACATACAGTGGTGTGGATATTGTGTGCATTGTTCCTTTTTGTTTGGTTCTATATTCAATCGCGTTTACTGTGCATAATGGCGAATCCGAATCAAGAAATTAAATACACTAAGGTTAGTTTAAAGTTCTGTGGCTTGTTCTTTGTAATGCTAGTGATAATGTTAAACGCTCTATTGCATTAAACAATTGGCGTAGCATGTGACACTGATGATAATTGATTGTCGGATTGCAGATCTTCATCAACAACCAGTTTGTGGATGCGGCTAGTGGAAAAACCTTTGCCACGGTAAACCCATCAACTGGCAAGAAGCTGGCAGATATTGCTGAAGGCGATAAGGCCGATGTTGACCTGGCAGTGAAGGCGGCGAAGGCTGCATTCGTACGCACTTCCACCTGGCGTCAGATGGATGCTTCTGCTAGGGGTGCCCTGCTGTACAAACTGTCAACCCTAATGGAGCGTGATGTAAATGTGATGGCCTCGCTAGAGTCGCTGGACAATGGCAAACCCTTCCCGAATGCAATGTACGATGTGCAAGGTTCGATTAAGACCCTTCGGTACTACGCTGGACTGGCCGACAAGGTCGGGGGTGATACGATCCCTTCGGATGGGCCTCATTTTACCTACACACGTAAGAGACAGCACCAGTTGCGACAGGTAAAATCTCCTATACAAGGTATTGCATAATAGTGTTTATCGTGGCATTTATACCTCGAAAAATCTTGGCCTGTCTATTTCTCGTTTCTTTGTCTTCATTTTATTTAGCTCTATAGTCACTCCTACCGATAGTCATAGAAACCCGATCCAGACATGTAAAAGACCGGCGCCACTACTACTGGTCCAGCGGATCGAATACAAACTAAAGGTTTCAATAATGTTTACATCTGCTCAACTGACGAAAAGATATCGATTATCGAGCGGCTGGTTACCATGATGAAATGATTATACACCGTGAGCGAATGTTTTAGAGCTGTTGAATTTCACCACACAACAAAAAAAGCAATGCCCAAAAAACCATCACCAACACAAAACCAAAGCATAGGGGCCGAAAGAGCGTATCTCAAGCGTGTTATCACTTGGGATTTGTTTAGTGCACAACACAGATAAAGCATTGCATTCATTATTTGTGTATACCATCAATTGCATGATAAAGGTTGTGGACAAAAAAGTTTCAAACATGCTGGTACTATCCCTTGCGGCCAATCTAATGTACAGAGTGACACCAATTCAAAATTAGTGCAATAAATGTAATCCATTACATGCCTGCTACCGCTCATGGCATGTCTCTGGTAGCCGTTGATGGGAATGCTGAGCCACTGAAGTACAATCGACGTTCTTTGAATAACTAAGCTGCTGGTGAAGTTCACGTTCGATTTATTATTCCTTTTTTCCTTTCTATCAGCTCTCCGTTTTTTATGTGCTCTAGTATAACATTTTAAAGAAAAAATGAAGCTTCTAGCACTAAATCCATAATTACACGATGCGAACCATCTGGAATCTGTGTACAAAAACGCAAGTAATGCACTGTACCGAAGACTGATTAGCGATCGCACTAATACAAGCAGCGATCTTCGTACCAACCGCCCATGGCGTCATTTCAAGCCGTACGCATCGCATTCTACCGGCCGGCTACATCGGTTTTATTGTGTGGTGCTTGTGCGTTCTTGGTTTTCTTCATACCGCACCGGTGGAACACACGCACACCAGCGTCTCAGATCGAGCGAGTTGTGTATAAAAATTGAAAGACACACCTCGCGGACGGTGGTTTTGTCAGCATCTTCGCGCAGACATCGGTCGTACTGGTTCGTTCCGCGATCTGACTCCAGCTTGACCTTGAACATACAGTGGTGTGGATATTGTGTGCATTGTTCCTTTTTGTTTGGTTCTATATTCAATCGCGTTTACTGTGCATAATGGCGAATCCGAATCAAGAAATTAAATACACTAAGGTTAGTTTAAAGTTCTGTGGCTTGTTCTTTGTAATGCTAGTGATAATGTTAAACGCTCTATTGCATTAAACAATCGGCGTAGCATGTGACACTGATGATAATTGATTCTCGGATTGCAGATCTTCATCAACAACCAGTTTGTGGATGCGGCTAGTGGAAAAACCTTTGCCACGGTAAACCCATCAACTGGCAAGAAGCTGGCAGATATTGCTGAAGGTGATAAGGCCGATGTTGACCTGGCAGTGAAGGCGGCGAAGGCTGCATTCGTACGCACTTCCACCTGGCGTCAGATGGATGCTTCTGCTAGGGGTGCCCTGCTGTACAAACTGTCAACCCTAATGGAGCGTGATGTAAATGTGATCGCCTCGCTAGAGTCGCTGGACAATGGCAAACCCTTCCCGAATGCAATGTACGATGTGCAAGGTTCGATTAAGACCCTTCGATACTACGCTGGACTGGCCGACAAGGTCGGGGGTGATACGATCCCTTCGGATGGGCCTCATTTTACCTACACACGTAAGGAACCAGTGGGCGTGGTAGGACAGATTATCCCGTGGAACTATCCATTGGCAATGCTGTCGTGGAAGTGGGGCCCTGCCCTCGCTGCTGGCTGCACGATTGTAATGAAACCGGCCGAACAGACACCACTGACTGCTCTGTACATGGCGGCATTGTCCAAGGAAGCTGGCTTCCCCGACGGTGTCATCAATGTTGTGCCAGGCTACGGACCAACGGCCGGTGGAGCTATCAGCTCTCATCCGGATATTCGCAAGGTAGCATTTACTGGTTCGGTAGAAGTTGGCAAAATTATTATGGCGGCAGCTGCCAGCAGCAATCTGAAGAAGGTGTCTCTTGAACTGGGTGGCAAGAGTCCACTCGTTATATGCGAGGATGCAAATGGTAAGATTCCTAATATTTTGCTTTGTTTTGTTTTTTTTTTTTGGTTTTAATTCAACGTGTATCATTCTTATCTCTGTAGTTGATCAAGCGGCGATGATCGCGTATATGGGAGTGTTCGAGAACCAAGGCCAGTGCTGTATCGCAGCCACGCGTACTTTTGTACACGAAAGCATCTACGACCAGTTTGTGCAGAAAGCCGGTGAACTGGCTAAGGCGCGCAAGGTTGGCAACCCGTTCACTGAAGGCACCGTTCATGGACCACAGATCGATGACACACAGTACAAAAAGATCCTTGGCTACATCGAGGTCGGTCAGAAGGAGGGTGCCAAACTGGTGACTGGTGGCAAAACAGTCGGCAACGAGGGCTACTTCATTGAACCAACGATTTTCGCTAACGTAACCGATGATATGACAATCGCCAAGGAGGAAATTTTCGGCCCGGTGCAGAGTATCATCAAGTACCGAACGCTGGAAGAAGCGATCGAACGGGCCAATAACACCTCGTTCGGCCTGGCGGCTGGTATCGTGACGAATGATATCAACAAAGCCCTTACCTTTAGCCACGCAGTTGAAGCTGGTTCCGTTTGGGTGAACACCTACTTGGCGGTGGTGAACCAGGCTCCGTTTGGAGGCTACAAACAGTCGGGTATCGGCCGTGAGCTGGGCAAAGACTCGCTGGAAGGTTACCTAGAGACAAAATCGGTCTCCATCCGCCTGCCGGCCAAAATTTAAAAGGGTCCTCTTTTGACCAGTTACAGTTATCGTGATTTACGATTGTTTCGTCGTTGCTGTATTCTTAAAAACAAATACATCTTCATCGTTTTGTTGCATTATGTTTCATTCTGCTGCTGTATCCCTTTATTTGTGTGTTCTTAATTCTTATCAAGATACGGTCATCGGTACACAACCGTTAAGTACCGTCGAAAACAAGCCCTCGTCATGTTTTTAGGAAACAGTCCAGCTTGTACGGCGAGTGCGATAAATCTTCGGTCGACAATGGAGCGGTTGAGAGAAAACGTTTACCATCGCCAGCTGTTCGATAAGAAGCCCTGATAAAAGGGATGCTTTTCAAAGGTAAGAGTGTTTTCTTGCCGCTTAACCAGAACACTGAACGTATTTTGTCGTCTAAATCAGCTATTTCCATTTGAAAGAAGTGTTCTTTTTTATCGTTCTTTCTATTTCGTTTACCTTGTGTGTGTGTGTGTACCGTGAGCTTTACAGGGCAGGATAAGGGGAATGTTTTTGATTTTGTAAGCGTTTTCGCTCCCCTTTATTTCAAATGATTACGACCTTAGATAATATTTTGAAGACAAAAGACATTGGTTATGAGTTTGGGTAGGAGGTAATCGCTATAAAAATCGGCTATGTTCCGTGTAATGGAAAGTTTAATACAACTATGAATCAGCAATTTATTTGCTACCAGTTTATTAGCACATGTATGCTTCTGAATAGTCTTTAAAGCAACATTTGTCAGCAACCGTGTTAAGCGAAACCAATTATGCTTAGCTTGTTACAATATTCCACAATATTCCGGTTCACCTGTACTATCGACTTTGCGTTTGCATACACACTAAATGCATTACAAATATACATAAACATTAAAGGCACACTTACGACCAGGTGTCAGCTATGGATAACGAAAACACCCTTTTCATGGATAATATCATCTCAACAGCCTGTATTGAGGGCCGTGGAGCAAGGTACACGAGGTCTCGAATTACCTTCTTTGGTTCCGGTGTGCGATTTCACCTGCCACGTGCTTTGCATTAAAACTTAATGTCGACCAATTATTCACCGTCAAAATGGGTGGAAAAACGTATTCACCTTGCAAGATGTTGGGCTTCTGATTCGATGCGATCTGTGAGCAGAGTCGAAGGACGAAAAAAAGGAGCCAAGCATAAAGACAGGGAAGTGCGCAAAGAAAACGCAAGGACTGGAAGGATTGACGGTGCAGTGATGCATGAAAATTAGACCATGTGACGCTCCGTGCGCAATGGGCCGTGCTATGCTTAATGTTGGTAGCGTTCAGTACTGCAGATTAACTAATGTAATGCTATTTTTACATCAGCCAGGATTGTGCGAAGACCAATGCTCAGAGATTTAAGGCCATGTTTAAAATGAGGTTGAACATTGTTAAGGTACAAATTATAAGACCATATTCCACGTGTGTCGTAAGCTGTGGAGTCGGCTCTACTCTGACCTTCGTACGTGTCCCCACTCCCTGTTCACTTGTGCCACATGTTTCGTTGTACGTTCATTTTTCGTTGCTTTAATGTCAAACGATCAAAACTCTTTCCAACAATTGCCTACTTACGGATGCATTCTGCTGCAACACTGTTACCGACTTTTGCTCAAACGCCATTTCGATGTAATACTAACCGATCGGTCGGATTTGACGTTCCCATCGTAGGTGGCCACTTGCATCAATCGCCTGAAGTGTGCTCAATTGAGCCCCGAAATGGCAGCATCATGATGATAGCAGTGCAGCACACCATTGTCCGACTCACAACAAACGAAAACTCCGTAAGAGTTTGGTACGGGAGAAATCGGAATCCAACGTTGCGAACGACTCGAAAGTCAAAGTCGGCAACAGCTAAAGCACATCATTCCATGCCGAAGCAAAGAGAGTAGCATTCGGCGGGACGGTTTCCAACAAGTTTCGTACCGTTTGAACTTTACTTCAAAGCATACTTCTATCAAACGTTGATAGTATTGGAAAACGCAGGCAGAAACTGCGATTTGCGTTGCCAGAAAATCCTGACCGAAGAATTCCGAGAAAAGAAGGTACTTGCGTAGAACATACAATTGTAAGACATTTTTCAGCCCCTTCTCGAAGAATGAGTCTGTTTTGCATGGGCAATAAAAAGAGCCTTGTGAATGGAGTGTACCATGAATGGCAACAACGATCGCAATGTAGCTCGCTACTTACACCGGCACATTCACAAACGCACAATTGAACAAGTTTTCCGAAAACTCCCGCTGAAGAAAACGTCTGAATAACGTAGCGACGTACCCTACGTTGAACTGCTTAACACCACTCGGTATGCATCAGTCTGAAAAAGCTCGGTAACACTTAGATTGATCCAGGATTGAATGTACTAAAGTTTTGCGTTGGATTGTCACTTCTGTTAAATACATTTAGCAACTGTGTATGCGTTTGGCACAGCTTTAATCAACTTTTTGTTCCCATTCAACCTCCGATAGGCAACTTTAATTTCGCTGCTTTATGTTCATTCTAAAGACAGCAGAACAGAAAGAAGACACCAGAACAGACAGAGAAGGTCTAAGACAGTTGAAGGCAAGTTAAAAGCTAAAACTACGTTTAAAAAAAAGGACCACGTTGCATGTTAGTCTCTTAAAATATGCATCTTTCAGAGGCCAAAGTATGGTAAAGCTTTGTGAAGAGAATCGGAATAAAAAATGACAGAAAGTAGAAACGTTCCGCTTTAATCACACTTTTCGTCTATCGCATCATATTATCCGTTGTTTTTCTTCATTCAGTTAAGAACACTGCGATTCACTCTATGTGATCTTCCATCTTCCATGGACCGTTTTTCTTTTTAGCCCAACACTTACCTTGTTGTCCCGGTTTGGAGATTCTACCTCACAAGCTTGCATTTGCATAATTTCAAAATACAACCGTAGCAAATCTGATAATTTTTAAATTATTCCTCCACCAGACACAAAGACTCACTAGGGATGCTTTTCTTCTGCGTTTTTGTTTTGTTAGTCCCAAATAAACTGATGTCCATCGAGATGAGACTGCGACGGAAGTACGAATCATTCGCAACGCAGATGGAATAGAAGGAAAAAAGAAAGGAATACTATTCTGATGGAAAAAGTTTTCCGCTCGGGTGCATTCGGTCAGAAGCTGCCGATCGGACACGTGAAATCTTTGACAATCTAACATAGCTTTACCACGCATCAATTTCCAAGTAAATATATTATTCTCAGATTTTTTCATTTTTAGAATATATCTTACAGAAACGTTTTATCAAACCAGTACCATCGTACATCTGAACAATCAATCGTCTCTTGGTTGAGAAGCTAATAATCAATGCTTTATCAACAGGTCGACAAGTTCCCGATGAGACCGGAAGGGTTGTAACATAGGAATTGCGGCAAATCGCGCCTTTCGCGCGAGTAAAATGTATTCCCGGATGGATTTCAGAATACGCAAATGTGCGCCGTCCACCGTACACACTGCGACATTAATCATGTTCGCAAGATCGGACAGTCGAGTTTCCATTTCCATAATGTTATCGGCGTTTATACAAAGCCTAACTTGACTGTGGTGTCCGTTATTTGATTATGATAGTGTCCACTCATCTATCCATCGATCGATGTTGGTAGGTAAAGCAGATTTATTCGCAAAGCTTACCCTACTAAAGACTACCGCCTGATCCGGATCCGAGCTGTTTGTCTACTTGCATTTCCGCACACCATTGAAGAAGAGGAACCACTGGATCCTGGTGGGACGAATTCAAGAACAGAACTTAGCCACCCTCCGTTCCATCGATTACAGTTGCACTTCGCCCCGGCTTTCATTTGCATTCACGCTTTGCAACCACCGTGGGAACGGACGCTGGTACTACATCGTGCTGCACCATAATGGTACGATAATGCAAATGTGGTGCTTGTAACTCTCTACACTCATTTCCTCGCCTGTTCCACTACACACTCACTTCTTCAAAAGGTGCGAATTTCTTGCGTGCGGTGTTCCGGCGGGGGAGCATAAATCATGTTTTCCCTCGCGTGGCGTAAAGATGCATCCCGGTCCCTACGGTGCAGTCACCGTAATCCGTTGGTAGATATATTGAAGCATACGCTGCGGCTTCCGAACTTCGGCGAACTGAGTATTTATTTGCTTAATCAGTGGTTTATTTATGGAGTTCTACAACGACAATTGGACCTGTACCGGCATTACCGCTCGATTTCGTACGGCGCTGGGTTGTCAAAGAAACGAAATAAAATATCTTATGCCTAGGTACAAGAAAACTTAACCGTTATTATCACAAAGCTAGGGGTCCTACGGAAAGCAATGTTTTTCTTATAACATTTTCATTTTAGCAATACATAAGCGATTATTGAAAACAACAATTTGCACAGTGTATAACATCATTTCATTTAATGGTATGGCAGGATCAATTAAATAACCTTATAACTAAAAAAGTTAGTTACTTAGTTACTAAAAAGTTACTAGCAATAAGTGCATTAAAAATTTATCTACTTGAAATACTCTCGCACCAGCATAAGCGATATGTCATCTAAAAAGTACCTACCACTAATTAACACCATATGAAAGGTATTTTGAATGAAGCATGCGTAAATATATCTTCCATCGAAGCATTTGTCTATGTATCTTTTCTTCCTGCTGCTCTTCTTTTAAACAGTATTATTTCTATTTTCCTTGCTCGAAAGACACGACTCAAAAGAACTCAAAATTTATGGAGTTCTACAACGACAATTGGACCTGTACCGGCCTTACCGCTCGATTTCGTACGGCGCTGGGTTGTCAAAGAAACGAAATAAAATATCTTATGCTAGGTACAAGAAAACTTAACCATTATTATCACAAAGCTAGGGGTCCTACGGAAAGCAATGAAACATTTCCATTTTAACAATACATAAGCGATTATTGAAAACAACAATACGCACAATGTATATCATCATTTCATTTAATGGTATGGCAGGATCAATTAAATAACCTTATAACTAAAAAAGTTAGTTACTTAGTTACTAAAAACTTACTTGCAATAAGTGCATTAAAAATTTATCTACTTGAAATACTCTCGCACCAGCATAAGCGATATGTCATCTAAAAAGTACCTACCACTAATTAACACCATATGAAAGGTATTTTGAATGAAGCATGCGTAAATATATCTTCCATCGAAGCATTTGTCTATGTATCTTTTCTTCCTGCTGCTCTTCTTTTAAACAGTATTATTTCTATTTTCCTTGCTCGAAAGACACGACTCAAAAGAACTCAAAAAAAGAATGGTTAAAATGAGAACGGCCACTTAATGTTGCTTCAAGTGCGACCATTTCGCTTTTTACACGCACTTCGGCAGACCTTGAAAGAATTTCGAAAGCCACGAATATATTCGCGAAACACATGAAACAACCGCGACAATGCGACACTAATTAGACGCGTACCGTGCCTGACGCCAATTTTATGAAGCCTTTAGCGATAAGGTCTGCCGGGACAATTAAATAGCATCGTGGGAGTGTCTCAGGTCTCCCGGGCTCTGGAGCTAAAAGAACCAGGAGCAGAATGGTGAACAATGAAGTGGGCCACAGATTGTCAGAATGATGTTTATTCTAAGGCATTAAAAGGGGGTTTTTTGTGATGACATTGTAATGACATCTTAATAGGGCGACACGATATGTTTCGATGGTGTGAAAGATATAACGTGCCGTAAAAAGAAAATTACCTGATGGCCTGCTGCACTTTTTGTTAGGATGTAATAGGTAGAGGACTGTGGATAAATCGTGTAGGAAACACGATTAAATTGCTTGTTCTTTGTCTGGTGGCACGGGTGGCTCCACAATAAAAACCCATACCGGATCTGTAATTTGTTTTCTTGCTTATAAAATTTAAAAAAATAGAACGTGAATGATGGTTTTAGAATTGTTCTTATCGTTTTCTACAAAGTTCAGTTTTATTGTGTATTGTACACTGAATTTCTATTCTACAAAATTAATTGTATTGCTTAAAATTAGGAGCGATTAAAATGCCGGAACATTTCTCAAATTCCTCAAACTAACGTTTGTATCTTTCGTTAATCATTCTGATGTCATCTAATCAACTTTTGCTGCCCAAATGCTTCAGCGCATTTTTTGAAAATTGTTAATACGTTGAACCACGCTTGTCACGCCTGTTGTCGTTTGCGTTGCTGCTGAAGAATCTGTTGTAATTTCCAAAGATTCTCTCCTGTTGCCTATCTTGTCCCTGTTTGGAAACTTTTCATCGTCTGCCTTTGTTTCTCTACAACAGCTACATGCACAGGATCGTCACAAACTCTTTAGAAGATGTACGTCCATTCTCTAGCTCCTAAGCCGTAGCTCCGTTGACAGTTTTTCCATTCGGTTACTGGTACAATTCACCGGTTGGGCTGCGAAGCCAAACATGCAAAGCTGTCTCTACCATCCATTTTTAAACGTACGGACGGAATTTCCAATCTCAAAACGTGTCAATAACGACACATTCCTGGTTGACTCCGTGCCGAAGAATGTAAGCAAAGTTCTCGGACCGGTGTTGCACTTGTTTTTATTTGTTCTGCCCGCTGCTTCGCAAAAAATGGTTTACTCTTATCATGACGATCGTTTCCCTAGAAACACCTTTCAGCCTCTTCGAAAGCCACCGAACCGTTACTGACAATTCGAAGCTTTTTCTCATCATACTACGCTTGGCTCGAGCCAGGAACGCTCCGTTTGGCAGCTGACGGTCTCAGAACTAAGTCATTTGAGGGCGGCCTAGTTAGAGGACAGCATTCCAATGTGAACCAAAGCATAAACGATTTCGCTGCAATCGCCCTCTTTGCCGCTCGTTTTGTGTCGGAATTTGAAAGTTTCGAGAGAAACATGCCTCCATAATTGCACGGTATGCTACCGACAGGGAACGTCGTCGTCCTTGTGCTTCTGGCTACGATGAAGGGTTTCTTTTCCCTCAATTTTAACATTCACATTCCAATGTTAGGAGCATGCGGATATCGATGGGTTTTGATTGAAGCTTTTCACACGGTTTTTTGCTTACAAGCTTTTTAGAGCTCAAGCTTAAATTGTCATTTTCACTCAACTAGTGTTCCTTAGACATTCTTTAGCTACGAATGCTGGTACACTATTTACCCTTCCCTTATTAAAGGGGTTGTCAAAAGTTTGTAAATATTTTTATAAAAACTAGCTGTGTATTTTATTTGCTTAATTTAGGGAACGGAAAATTGTGCTGAGGTGGGCTCGGTAGAGTGGGCTGCAGATGGGTACGGTCATCCAGATGGATTGACGTTGGTTGGCTTGTAGTGCTGCGAGAACTGGCAGCAGGTTTCCAGCATTATGTTGTTGGCATCCACACCGTTTGGTACGGTGGGCGATCTGAGAGCTACAATCTGATGTTGTAAACAGCGAACCAGTCGCCGGGGAAACACCTGAAGCGGTGGCTAGACTAAAGTTGAGGCAAGCGCGATCAATGCGCGAACGCTTAATTTTTCCTGCAATGCAGGATCGAGGCGCGAAGTCAGGAGCGCGACATTTGACAGTTCGCTCATAAAAAAAAATAGATCGCGCTTGCCTCAACTTTAGTCTAGCCACCGCTTGAGTCTGAAAGCTACGATAACTTTGTTAGGCCACCGCAGCATCCTTGTATCGTTTAAAGAAATTTAAAAAAAACGTATAAACGAAACTTATATGTATTTAAAAATTATAACGACCATTTTCAAGCAAACATTATTTCCCATTGCTCAATTCTATGTGGTCTTATCATATTGTATCGACTTTTTGTAGCTACGCAGCTGCTCCAATCAAAAAGTACCGAGGTATTTTTATCTACATACAAAACCAGAAAATTCAGAAATAAAACCAAATTCCCCACCCAACGACCCAGATCATACGGTTCTGGTATTCTACCGTACCTGTCAATTTCTTTTTGGCCCAATCGTTTCTAAACTTAAGGCACAAAGCCTTTCCCATAAACCACCCCGGAAAGCTTACGACGAGCAAGTTTTATCACGACCATACTATTCCCGACCGGCATATCTCCTCACTTGTGGTAAGTTTTTTGAAAATAAAAACGAAACTATTCTTGAACAGACACGATACTAAAACTATCTCCGAGTATGGTTTTCGAGCTGACATTCTCTCCCTTGAAAAAAAAAAATGTACCAGATGAGTCAACGACGTACACTGTAAACTTAGCTTATGGAATGCTTTCGGTCGTTCGCACTTTTTTTGTCGCATTGTCTGTTCAGGTTACGTGTGAGCAAAGGACGAGAGAAATTAAAATCACAACATTCCGTTCATTTGCAGAGAAACTTTTACTGTTCAATTAAAGTTCTCGGCCATTCGCACAGCTGCTCCTGCGGTTTTGTCGTAACCGCATTCGCCAAACTCGGAAGCCTTGATGCCTTAACCCAAACTAAGCTGAAGTCAGGATTCAAACGATGACTACTGGAACACAATCAACGCCAAATGGAGAAGCAAAGTGGATAGCTGGGTAGTTGAGATTTGTCCGTTTCCCTTACACCCTTTCAGCTTAGATATGGCTACATTTTTTCGCCATACCCAATTTCCTGTGGCGAATGAACTGTTCTACGAGCGATTCATTGAATCAGGAATCGGAGCTGTTTTGTAAACTATTTTCGTGCAACGGTGAAGGCAACTGAAGCCAAAGTTAAAACGCATTCCAAACGATAAGTGAGAACATACACTATTACATCCTACCCTATTGGGTAGATGTTGCAAAGCGGTCGAGAGTAAGCAAACAGCCACAGTTGCAAATTGGCTAAACTTGTTCGAATTAAGCCATTGCTCGTTGAAACTACGAAGAAACAATGCTACCATTCGAGTGCGAGTTGTCAACTGCCCATTTTTTGTTGTTGCTGCTGATGCTTTCTGCTCCTCTATCCAGGATAATCTGCAAGAGCAGGTGGGCTGTGGTGAGATAGAAATTTCTGAAGCCTTTTACAGCTTGTGCAATGTACAGCAGTGCAGCTGATATACATAAAATCCCGGTACCCGGTAAGCACAAGCAATTATTGTAATTTTCCCGAAACGATGTGGTTTGCCAACGCACATTAAAATGCCATGAATGGTGGGCTGGCACTAATCATCGAATTAGCAGTGCATTGTTTTGTTTAAAATTTTATAAAAAATTGAGATTTGAAACAGACCACCAGCAAACTTAATTCTGACATTATCTTTTTAATGTAATACGTTTCTGCGCATCACTATCTTATTAAAACAACATATCCTTAGTATTTGATTCTATGCAATTCTGAATGAATTAAACCTACGATTCTTTATTACAATCAATATCTTCAAACTGTACCTAGGATATTTACTATAACAGAGAAACCATACCCATCCAGCTTTATATCTGAAATGGTCGAAGAAGAACATCACATCCGGGGTGAATGAATTGGTGTGGTGCGAATTTCCGCGTACGATCAATTTTTGCTAACAAAAACACGAGTGACATCGATCATCCCGACATGCGTTAAGCCCGTCGCTCAAAAATACTGTGGCGTCCCAAAACAAAAAAGCTGACGAACATCATTTTTTAGCTACAATTTACTCGACGCGCCACATCCTGCGTATGAAATTGAATCCGTACCCAATACCTGTTTGTTTGAGTGGGAAGTGTTTTGTTTCAATTTGGACCAGGCGGGAAAGATTTTTCTGACCCAGTACGAAGGCAGATGGTACACGAACACAATTCTAGCGGTTTGACATGTTATTCTATCGTTCCCGTTTATTTTACTTCGAAATTTCATTTTTTTCGCGGTGAACGTAGAATGTGCACGGTTCGTATTGAAATAGTTCTGAACCCAGTTGGTGGACATCCTCCCAGTTTGGAAAATGTGTCGCGAACAGGCCGACGAGTTCGGACGATTGGCTTCATCATGTCAATCGGAAAAGCGTTAACCCGATACGTTAACGTTGATAGCTGGAGCGGATGAAGCGTATGTTTGGATAGCTTTGTTTTCATAGTAAAAACTGGGTCTCAGGTTGCAAATAAACTGCGGTTCTCTTGTTCAAAGATTGTCTGTACGAATGGGTAATTTCTGAAAGTCGAAAGTCGATAGCTACAATATGGAAACATTTTGGAAAAATTCACAATTGAACCACTGTCCGAAGTTTATCATATGAATATCTGAAATATAACTGAAGTGAAGCAGAATGGCAATTCTCATAACATTTTACCACATTGTTTTTTTTTTACATTGTTCTGTAAATCGCATTACGTTGTCACATTTTGCATATCCAAAGCATTTCTGGAAAACTATCATTCTTGTTTGCTTGTTATCATGTTTAAGCCATCATGAAGAAATGCATGAGGCTTTCTTTACCACTTCTGGAGCCTAATTGAATAATATCCTAGCCTATCTAACCGCTCCCAGCATTGACCTATCCTGTGTATTTACAGTTTTCTTTATTCAATGATTCACTTGCAAATTCAGATTCGTCAAGAGGATCTCCAAAGCATTTAGCATCGATCTATGAAATTGATTACGCATTCAAAACACATTTCCCCAATTATAGACCGATGCTCCCACCGCCTGTCCTATTTCCGTTTGATCTGGTTTGTTTTCATCGATGCACAAATCTCCTTAATTGATTTTAACTTTTCTAGGACATACAGCAAAGTTGAAGACGATCAGGATTTATGCTAATGCCGCTTACCACCCGATCCAATGGCATATGCATCGAAAAGCAAATACGAAGCGACGGGGCTCTCAACAGTATCATCTGCAAGGGACGAGGTTTCAATGTACCGTAACCTTTTTATTCAATCTGACTTGATGCGTCTACATAGGTCGTTACGTGTTGATTGGGAATTGTTTGCCGTAATACCGTAATTCTACGCCTTTGGGTGGCAGCTTTTGAAGGAAGCAGAAACGATTACACGTCATAGTTTGTGATGCAACGTGATGGTGGAAAGGAAAGCTGCTGCTT
This sequence comes from Anopheles maculatus, assembly GCA_002091835.1. Taxonomy (NCBI): domain Eukaryota; kingdom Metazoa; phylum Arthropoda; class Insecta; order Diptera; family Culicidae; genus Anopheles; species Anopheles maculatus. The sequence goes on from KZ062029.1 coordinate 85,343, forward strand.
CAATACAACAACACCAGGGAGGACGCCAAAAACCACATCGACGAGTGGCAAAGGTACCTTCAGTTGTTTGATAGAGTGAGCGGTTTGAGAGATTGAAAATGAGATTTGATGGTTGTACTGCTTGCTGCCCCCGACAGCTGTTTGTGGTAACGTAACAACTTTCCGCAACGGGATTGTTCGAATTGCAATCTTACCAAACAATGAGAACTGCACCGAGCAGATCGTTTCAAGGTGTTTGGAATGCCACATGCATACCCGAAAGATACTGCATATGCAAATTAATAAGAACAAGGCCTTCGCTTCGACGAATCATAGTGGAACACATTGATCAAACTGTAAACTATCTCACCATCTTTGATGCCTAGTCTCGACGATGCCGTAAATCAATTAGTTTTGAGGGTACGTTTGAGTTAAGTTAATAACAGCAATAAGTTACCAAAGTTTCACGTAAACGTCGAGTTTTCCGCTATACCGTATGCATCATCTAAATAAAAGTACGTTAAAACAGTTAATTCAATATCTATGCTTAATAATGTGCTTAGTTCAATGTGTTTATCCTATACTACCCAAAGAAAACGAACTTTAAAATTCGAAAATCAGTAGAACAGAACAGAAAATAGTATTCCGATTTGTCAAGAAAAAACTTGCTTTGTGAGCAGATCACGTCGCACCTCGAGGAAAATGGAAATTTCGCTTCATCATTGGAGCCAATGTTTTCTTTCCGACGTTCTTCGTCATCAAAGCAATTTGCTTTGATTTCCAAATTCCCTTGGCGAAAGCCTCATTTACAAGCCGGTGTGGCAACGCAATAATCAGCGCAATACGATTAACGATTTTCAAACCCAGCAGCGTTTCAACAGGAAAGTTTAACCAATCGAGAGTTACAAGGTTTTTTTTTCTCGCTTAACTAACCGGCAGAATCCGATGTGCCCTGATTTAGTTGGTTTCCTTTGAACTTTCAATTACCTTTTCAGTTCTGTTCACGTGCAAAATTTACTCGCTAATATCGTACTCCTTAACGAGAGACCTCTGGTCGTTATATTCTCCTGGTGTCCTAAATCTGGATGAAGTACATCACCCTCTGTAAACCTACCAAGCTGTCGGAGTGCCGAAAATAGCCCATCGTTCACATTTATTTCGTTTCCAGCTATAGCCAACTGTAGTCGCGTCTCGGCGAACCGGGTCCACTTGTTAACGTGGGCTTTCTTTACAGCTTTCCCAATCCTTGAACAGACTTGCGTCAATCAATTTGAAAGGTAATTTTAGAAACGCACTACACTGTTTTACGCATAAGGTATGTAGAAGCTTATTTTAAAATCGCTTCCTCTATCATTCATGGATAAAAATGCTTGAACAGCTTGAAGTCGATAGGTCAACACGATTGAGGGAAGAAATAAGTAACTCAAACCACGCATCAACGCATGATTCCATTAACTTAAGAACTGGAAGAAGGCTAAGATTACTGGTTTAGATTTTCAATATTTATTGGAAACTTGGTGAGTTTAAAGAGACATTAAAGCGGTTTTGTTTTCAGAAAAGTTTCTGCTCTCAGCGGGTATAGGTCATATTTTGTACAACACAAAACATTTTAGCGTTACAGTAAACTATCATCATTGATTTTTAATCTTTAACATTAAACAACAACCTTTCTCAATATGACACAATCATAGGTAAAACACAAACCTTCATAAATTGGCATTGGTTTTGTGACACGGTTGTCCAAAATAACTACATAGACATTGTTGGACATGTGAATCGATTTTTAGATAAAATACACCCATAAACAGCAAATGACTCACTATTTTTTACCGGACAGTCCCTTTTCTGGAGGGATTTTGATGACTACATTTATACCCCATTCTATCGCTTCCGGTGCCTGCGATACCTGTACAACAGCAGCTGAACTGAACAGATTCGTTCAATCAAGGCCAACCTTAAGAGACCAACACAGAGGGAAACCGAAAACCGAAATCATAAAGAACCCGCACCTAAAACCTTGATCGTAGAACTTTGTTTTATGACCACATATCCGTACTGTTTCTACCTACCAAATGGTTGACTCCAGCTGAAGAAGATACGCTATTTCAAATGAAATGTATCCTCGTATCCTCACTTACACACACACACATGCATTCTACGCAGTTACCTACGCTTCATGAGGGAAGTTGTTAGTGTACTATTTGTTTTTAATGTTTTTGTTAGGATTTTTTTGTATCCAAACAAGAGTGTTGCAGAACGGGAGAGAATGCTATAAAATTCCATTCTTTCTAATAACGGCCGTTCCTTCGGGTTTGATCTGGAAAGGATATACAGGCACAAACCGTAATGCACATACTTAATGGTGTATCCTAATGATCTGCATCGTCGTAACTTGATTTATGTATCGTTTCCGTTCGTTCCACCCAAAGCTGATACGGTTGATATGTCAGCGTTGTTATATAAAACGTACCCGAGGCATTAGCTAGCAGGTGCACTAATTCAAGTTGTTTTGCTTCACACATGTGTCAAATATATAAACACAAAGCTCTAATCCTTAGTGTCTTAGACGGATATCCGCATTTTCAGCATTCTGCACTCTTGTATCAATTTCAGCCATTTGGGAACAGGTTTTGGAATAGCTATCTATTGATAATGTTGAGTAGAGAAGTGTGACAAATAATCATGGTCATGATCATTTCCAGCCCTAGGCTAAGAAATTGGCTTGATAGTAAGATTTTCGGAACTGCATCAGTGACAGATTAATCCATTTAGGTACCTAGGATAGAACGAAAGTTGTAGGAATCAGGCCTAGCTCTCCTTTAGGTCAATAACGCATGACTGATCATTATGACGCAAATTCTCTTAGAATTATATTAACACAGGCTTCACACACAAGATCTCTTTAATCCTTCAACAAACTCTCTCATAGGTAAAGACACCCCACGCAAGTGTCAACGGTTCTTATAATACATATTCTTAGACACTAGATTAAGTGAAAAAAATCGTTCGTCTAAACACCGTAGAGGTCGTCTCCTACATCTATAAAAAAAACCTATGTACAAGTTTAGTCGCGCGTTGTAAAGCAAGTACATATACAAAAATATATAATTATAATGAATTGAATAATCCTAACTTATAACTACATCTAAACTTACTAAATCGAACCTTAAAAACTCTTGTTTAATGATAGCTCTAAGTATTGCAAATATATGTACGTGCTAACCGTTTGGCGTTCCGAGAGAAAAGAAGGTGAAAATTATCTCGCTTCCGTATCGAACGCGTACCTTCAACGCTATCACTGTAACGCGGCCAGTTATACCAACAGCATCGCTATAAGATAGGTACGCGTGATTATACCACATAATTATATATGATTTTTAATGCTAAAGATATTCCTTACCGTCTCCGAGACCAATCTCCGATTTGTTTTAAAGTCAGTAAAGAGAGAGTACCTAACAAGCTTCTGATCTGATATCTTGTACAAGGTTTCCCTTGTGGTAAATGGTACTTGGTCGATTTTGCATTTCGGAATCCTCTCTGATCGATTCACACATCCCTTCTACGAATGGAATAAGTTGATCTCTGAGTATCACCAATGCCCTGCCAGGAAAGTACTCGTCAGCGACCCGTTCGGTACGAGGCGTAGAGGAGCACAGCGAGCCCGTTGGCTGGATCAAGTGGAGTCACACCTGAGGGAGATCGGATGCATCCGGGGGTAGAGGAGTGCAGCCATGGACCGCATGGACCATGGAGTCAGATTGGACACCAGGCCATGGATTCTAGACGTGCTCCCTTGGAGCAGGCCAAGAAAGAAGCATAAGTAGTATCATCAACAGTGGTGGATCAAGCCCTTTTGGGGCGAAGGGGGAATAGTTCTGTCTCTGATAAAAAAAATGTAGTAAAGGGGCTCCTTATGTAAAAACGGGGACCCGGTACCCTAGCGGAATTTCCCTCTTCGGCGAGGAACCGAGGCCGAGCGGCCGCAATGATTGATCCGCCACTGTCATCAATGCTAGGTAGCATGATCGTTTAATACATCGTCGAAGTACCAAACCCATCACGAATGGATGGGTCTAGCGTCATTAACTTATCCTGTTTTCTCTTTCTTTCTCTTTGTAGTTATCGCTCTTTCTTATGCAAATAATTGCTTACTCATCCAAAACAACTAAGTAAACTTAAACTTAATAAATGCACTACATAGAAAACTCAATCTATACAATCCCAATTCGTATTCGTTCACTTCTTAGAGCCACACCGAGCTTCTCGTAGACGGTTTTGACGCTGGCAGAAGAAACTCCATAATATTCGCATTCCTTAATTTCCATTTTAATTGCAGCTACTTCTGCAACGGCTACTTACAACTTTTGTGCCACAATTCGCTACAGCTGGATGATGATGTAGCCCGAACCTTAAAGTTTGGCTGCTTGCTTTTCATTTTGCATCTCTCTTGGCACAACAACGTGCAAACAAGGCCAATGCATTGATTCTGTTTTGTTGTTTTTTTTTGTTGCTCCTGTTCAGTTATATGCTCCTTCGCACAAAACTATTTTGAGAAGGTTGTTATTACATTGCAGTGCACTTATCGAATAGACAGCAAGGGCAAAACTTTTCAAGGATTATTTCATTTTCTTAATTTCCTTTTCCCCCGGCAGCAAAACTATGTAGCAGAAACAAAATCAAAGGTTCTTCTTAATAAAACTGTTTATGAAAAGCTTTCAGATGGGTATCAAACGAAGGCAGAAAGTGCTTAAAGATACAGAATTGAATAACAAAAGATACGCTAAAACACATTTTTGTGAAAAAGAAAATCATACACGTAACTGAGCTTTCTACTCGCCCGCCTATATGTTAATGTATCAAAGCGCATTATTAAATTGTGCTCACGTTTGCTGCACATCAAATGAAACGAAATTTTCAAAACGGACACTTTTCATATTTTCCATTCGTTGGAACATCTATACCGATTCTATTTGGCAAATACATCGATTCATGAATGACAGCAAAAAAAAAAAGTGTTTCAGCCTTTCTGTTCTTCCGAAACAGCGAAACGTGATCGTACCGTCAGCTTTCTCTTCTGACACGCATTATGGCCTTTTGGCTGTTGCTTTATGTATGGGAAAAAAGTCTTTCCGAAGGCATCTGCTCATCTTGCAAAAATTGCTACATTATTAGATCTGTTCGGTGCACACATGATTCAATGCACCCAGTGAGCCTTTTAGTGAGCGTGACTGAACGAATGCACTCGATTCTTTGAACATGTCCGAAACTTCGGTTCAAGAAGAAGCCAGCATATTCGGTTGCTTGTTCCTTGAAGCCAGGTAATGTCAAACCTGGCCCCGTCTGTGTTGGCCATTGCATTTTCCTACATCAAAGCAACATAGATCAGCTAATGAATCTCATCAGCTGCATAATATGGGAACAGGGAAGAAGGCGGTGGTGGCATCTTCATATTTGTATCATTTTTTAAGCTCCGTTTCTTCGCTTGCTACCGTACTGGACCCATGTTTGACCACTATTCGTTGGATGCCACCGTCGACAATGTGTCACGAAATGTCGCAATACGATCATTAAAAAAAACGACAAACATAGGCGGTCTCTTTTCTAGGACAGAGGGCACCAAAATGACGGAAAACCTTCATCCTAACGAATCGGAGAAAGTAGCACAAAAATGGTGCAGTGTAGCGAATGTTTAAAAAAATGTCTTTCACTACTCGATCAAAGGACAACCAGTGTTAAAGAGCATGTTGAGGTCTCTTGATGCTTCAGCAAAATGGGAAAGAAAAGTAAACACGTGGACAATGCTAAGACTGCTGAAAGGATAGCTAGATATGACTGTGATAAAGAGAATTACTAAAGGAGTGGAAAATATTTATCAAGAAGGACATTCGCCAAAACATAATTCAATATGTATCTTAAATGCTTTCAATACTAACGTATGGTGGATTGTGATTGAACGACTGCTTTTAAGCTTGTTATCCTTAGATCTCCAACTTAGTCCGCTTTATGAGGCAGCTTAAAACTACCAGAAAATCTGCCTGTCAAGCATAAAAGTCTTCATAGTATTGTTTACAATTTTGATGTACTTATGCATAGTTTCAGTATACAAGAAATTGTACAAGAAGTTGGTTGGTCTGATAGCCGACGCATTAGCGGCGCCAGTCTTCAGACTAATCCCGTGGCTGACTTTTTGGCAATGGGTAAAACGAAGTGAACGAATTTAAGTAATAGCAGGACAAGACCTGTCGCAGCCCTATCCATCCAAGACGAATTCTACAAAAAAAAATGTCACCCGATTCCTTATCACCTTATGGTAAGGTGATTTGGAATCGGAAGACACTTTTGACGCGAAGCTTTTTAACAGATTTCCTGATTTTCTTTGACGATCAGTTGTTACTCAGTCTGCCTGCTCACTGTAGGAGAATTATTTATTAAAAACGATTATTCTAACTGATTGTGAAATGAAAGTTTTTGTCTTTCCTTCATCACCATCTACACGAATCTTTTGACTCCTGAAGCCTCATTTCATAACGGCGTATCCATTAGGCGATAAGGCCCTGTTTTTCAACAATAATGTTTCCTCCGTATTACGGACACAAAACACTATTAGGTTGCTGGTATCTGTCCCCTTTAAAAAGTTTTCGTGTTCCTCCCAATGTATTAAAAATAAAATCTATTATGACAGGTGATTGTTATGTACCTTTCGATTTACAGATTATTCGCTCATAAAATTTACACATAGTACGAACAGATGTTCAATAGTATTTCCTCGACAATTTTAATAATAACTTTTCTAACTCAATTTATAATTCTTCTTTTGTGACAGAACATCCTCGAGAGGTCTTGCCATGCCATATCTAGATTCCTTGACATAGTGATACCCGAAGCCAAGC
>KZ062029.1:92506-137043 GCA_002091835.1 Anopheles maculatus
TGAAATGAATAGAATTGTACCGCCCGTATCTACCGTGTAATCGACTATTTCCTCCAAGACAGTAGCGCCACAATCAATTAATTTGGCTAATATATTTAAATTCACCAAGGGGCGGCCCGGTGGTAGATGCGACAGCAGCGCCGCTCTTCACACGGCAGGACCGGGGTTCAAGTCTCATCTGGGCCGTTCCCTCATAGTGAGGACTGGCTATCCAACTATGCGGTATCAATTAGTCTAGTAAGCCAAAAATGGCAGGCATGACCTAACAGGTCGTTAGACCAAGAAAGAAGAAGATTTAAATTCTTGTTTTTTTATTCTTTTCACAGGGCCTGTCCTTGTCCTATCTATCCTATGTAGTCTAACCTAAACTAATTAGACCTACCTAACTATTCTAGTTAGGTTAAAATTGCTCATATGTTTAATCGAATGTTCACAGAATTTTTATTGATTTTCAATAGAATTTGCCTCCTCCGCGTTGTAGAGGTTCTTGTCTGGATGCCAGCGGAGAGCGAGCTTGCGGTACGATTTGTTGATTTCGTCCGCATCGGCCGTGCGGAAAAATTAAAATGGAAAATCATACAAACTCATTTTACAGTACATCTTACTTCCTTTTTAAAGTTGTAACGGACATAATAAGTTTTTAAATATTATGTGGCTTGGATTCTCCCACAACCAGGTACCACAGTATATATTTTTTGGCATTAAATTTTAGCGAATGTCAAAGTCATGGCCAGGTAGCGTTCCACAGTGTAATGTTTGTTGATATTTTCATTGCACGCGCTCAACACCGCTGTCATACGGTGCAACATTTGTTCCGTTGGCAATTTTCACCTCGTTCCGTTTCGGTGGCTTTTCAGTGAAATAATAACAGAAACTTTCATCGCACCGGCTGAAATGAAGTGTCACTATGAGGTGCTCGGAATTTCGCGCACGGCCGATGCGGACGAAATCAAGAAATCGTACCGCAAGCTCGCTCTCCGCTGGCATCCAGACAAGAACCTGGACAACGCGGAGGAGGCAAACCAACAGTTTCTTCTTGTGCAGGCGGCATACGATGTGCTTTCCGACCATCAGGAGAGAGCTTGGTAGGAGGCATAGGGAAAACATGGCAAAAGCATAGTAAAATCAGCATCTGTATGTGTGTTCTAGGTATGATAATCATCGCGAGCAGATCATACGGGGCGGACACACGGACTATGAAGATAGTTCGCTGGATGTGTTCCCCTACTTTACCACCTCCTGCTACAAAGGGTACGGAGACGAGACGGGCGGCTTTTATGCAGTGTATGCTGAGGTTTTCGACAAGCTAGCTACAGAAGAGGTGGAATTTCTCGACACTGAGGAAGAATTCGAAACGATACCAAAGTTTGGTAATTCCCAATCCGATTATGAATCGGTGGTACGTCTGTTCTACGGCTACTGGGAAGGGTTTTGCACAAAGAAGAGCTACGCTTGGCTAAATCCTCATAACGTGGCCGAGATCCGTGATCGACGAATCCTCAAGGCAATCGAGAAAGATAACAAGAAGGTGCAGCAAAAGGCGCGCAAAGAGCGAAACGAGGAAATTCGCAGTCTGGTGCTGTTTGTCAAGAAGCGGGACAAGCGTGTGCAGGCGTACAAGAAGCTGCTGGAGGAGAGGGCCACTCAGAATCGTTTGAAGTCGGAACAAAATCGGCTTGAACAGATACGCCGCAACCAGCAAGAAATCGAGGAGCAGCAGCGCAACTCTTCCAGCTTTTTCAACGATGCATATGAGGAACAGTTACGGTATGCATTGCGGGAGAGCGAGAGATTTGAAAAAGATATTTCTATTCTATTCTACCAATTGCAGGAAATTGGAAGCTGCTTATGCCGAAGCGTCGGAGGAAGAGTCGGACGATGAAGACGAGCAAACGAACGGGCTGGAGGATGCAATGGCAGGGCTTAACGTGAGCCAGAATGAAAATGGCGAAGAGAGCTTCTACGTGGACGATCTGTACTGTGTCGCCTGCGATAAGATGTTCAGCAACCGCAGCTCGTACGAAAATCATGAGTCCTCGAAAAAACACAAGCAAAACGTAGAACTGCTGCGTAAAGAGATGCGCAAGGAAATGGAACAGAATGACGCTAAAGAATCACCGGACGGGGAGGATTTGGGCGAACTGGAGTGCTTATCGGACGAGGAGCTAGATCATGCGGACGAAACACGCACTGTGGAGCAGGAAGAGCAAGCGGAGCAGAAACCGACCAAAACGAAACAACAAAAAAAGAATAAGGGCAAAAAGAAAGCACTAAGCAGCGCTGTACCTGTGATAAAATCGTCCGACGACGAGGAAAACGATCCCGCACCAACGGATGGCATCGATATGGTCGGTTTACGGTTGGCGGGTCGTGCGTCTAACGCCACCTTCAGTGATGACGACGACGACGACTGGACCGGAGGAGCAGGTGGTAAGAAGTCCAATCGGAAAGGAAAATCCAAGGGTAAAGGTTCGGAATCGAATCAAAAAAGCAAACCATCTGCTAAAAATGTGAAAAATGTAGTATCAAACGTAGAACCCGAAGCAGGCACCGCTTCGAAAAACGAAGCTACGCACGAATCGAAACCCATCTCGGATGACGAGAGCGCTGGCCCAACGGAGCACGCATGTGTGACGTGTAAAGAAAAGTTTAGCTCCAAAAATAAGCTTTTCGATCATTTGAAAAAAACTGGTCACAGTGTTTACCTCGACAAGGTGAAGGGCTCCAAAGCGAATGCGAAAAGTGCGGACGGAGCCAAGGGTGGTAAGCGAAAAAAGGAAAGCAAAGCGAATCGCTTCGAGTAGTTGGTGTGTGGTGATCTCAGCGGTGATGGGAATAAACGATCGAACGAATCGAACGAACTTATCGAACGTTTACAAGAAAGAGAACGCTGCAAAACAGCTCGTATATTTATTTCGAGAAAAAATATGGCGTATAAAAAATGCATCAAATGATGCAAATACTTGGCGAATGCGAATGTTCGAATCACTGAACGCTTACTTCCTAGATAGTCAAATTTGTGCACCCAAGGCACTGAGGTTCGATAGTAATAAACTGAAAATCGTAAATAGAGAGCACATATCGTGTCATGTGTCGTGTTTCCACCTAACTGCGGACATGCCTTTCCTACTGGACAGTTCTGGTACAAACATTTTTCACTGGAGTATCTATCCCGAATTGACTTTGGTTTAATTTTGCCTACATCCGAAATAAATGGTTAAATGCATTTCTGAACACGAGGGGACGGACTGAACCGCAAGAGGTAAGTTTTTTGTCCCAAAAACCTGCATTTTGTTTGTTGCTTGCGACTCATTGCGATCAAACTATCATCGGTAACATAGCGAGAAAAAGGCCCGCTTGGATGTTTCTCTAGTTGCGCTTAAACCGTATCTTAAACACTAGTATGGGGTGCAGTTGCCATGGTGAAGGCAAAATATAGCTGCATTACTACACTTACAAAGAGAGATTCTTGAAGGTTACGCTCAAGCATGACATCGTTTCGTCGATTTGCGACTTACACAACGCATACCAGCACATCCCCATCGATGACGCGACGCTGCGCTTTGGCACTGTAGTAGGCCGCTTCCGCCTTCAGGCTCAGCACGGTGCACACGAACGCGAGCAGCACACCAACGGCACCAAGATAAACCGACGGGCCGAGCGTACAGTCTGCGGGCGAGTACGGTTCCGCGTCCGGGCCACAAAGCTTCTTCACGCGTGGCACATCCCAGGCGAGCGGGTAAACGAGATAGCCACACAACACGAACATGGCGGAGATGGCCTGAAAAATGCACAGCAGCTTGTGCATGCTGAAGCCGAAGAACGAATGCAAGCGACAGCAGGTGACGAGCATGGCGATCATCGTGAGGCTCAGCTGCATCGTTCCCACACACATCAGGAACATGGTAAACTTCCACGGTACGGGAAATACGCTCGAATCCGTCATCAGCCCGTACAGGTCAAAGTTGCCACAATTGTACTCCGTATGGCCCATGCGTTTGCACCTGCAAGTGAGGATGGATGATGATGGGGTGGAATTCATTCCTTACTATTGGGCCCACATTCTGCGCCCCTACCGCAATCCAACCCTCTGTACCTGTTGTAAATTCCCACCGATGGATGGCGGACTACGGTGAAGTTGCCTTCCTCGTTCGAGATTCGTATCTCTTCCGGACCGATGAGCCACTTCGGTTGAACGATGGCAGAGAACAGCGTCAGGCACGCGATCAGTGTAACTACGAACCAGACGAAACTCCGGCTCGTAATAAGCAACCCACCGGTACACATTATGTTGCAAAATTTGTGTTGTCCTAACTGTTGCTTTACGTTAAAAGTGGAATTGTATAAAGAAAGTGGATTGGCGTTGTGCGCTGTGACGGGAAGAACAGGCGAATGTTTGTCGGCAAAAGTGAGAACTGCACCGCAGCTGTCATTCAGGAATGCACCTTTTCATGCACCCATTGTTCGGCTAATTTCGATGACAGTTCGTATGAATACGAAATGTTTTCTTGAAAAATTTGTTCACGAATTGGTTCTTTTGTATTTAGGCTGGTGTCATTGCTCGGTTGCATGAGACTTTAGTCATGCGACCAAATCGAGAGGCTGTCATTGCTCATCAGATTTGGTCGCACGACTTTTTTCGGTTTGACGGTTGGATATAAAATAACATAGAAGGAAAATGAACGAAGAAGGTTATATTTATGCTTAAATTGCTGCTTTATGGTTGTTGCTGTCGTTTGAAACGATATGCTTCCTCACAACCTGGGAATAATGGGTTTGTTTGCATTGTAATCGGCCAGTTCAAGAAATTTGAGTTTATACTAGCGAGTTCAATTGGTCGCATGAGACCGTGCAACCAAAATCAAAAATTTTTGATTTTAGTCATATGACCAAATCTGATCTGTCAAATCCCATACAAATCCCGTGCGACTAGTCGCATGCGACCGAGCAATGACACCAGCCTTAAGTGTAATCCTGTCTCATCAACCCATTTTTAATGAATATAAATTTGAAAATGCTTCTGACCGCTCGAAATTAATTCAGTTGTTCTAAAAATAAAAATAACCGACATTAGCGCTATTACGGTCAACAGTAGGCAATAGCACAACTAAAATATCTAACCATAATAAAAATAAAGGCTGCGTGCGTGATTAAGCATGCTATAATAAATAATTATATATTGGTTTATTGCATGCTGTTCTATTTATAGCACAAATTCAGCACATTTTCATTACTGTAGCTTAGACATTTTACTAGCTTCAAAAAATTCCCGTCTATATACAATTTGGCAGGTATGTATGTTTTTAAAATCTTATTTATTTCTGGCTTCTGAAAAATGGATTTGTAGCAGATGAAAGAGCAATACGCGTGTAAATATATTGTTGCATTCAGCTGTTGGATGATATGCTTTATCATAATCGATAATAATTTATGTCTATAATAATTTTATGAAATGCTCTGAAATTTGTTCGTCTTCGTCTGCGTCTGGCTATACCGAAATCCATTTTTGGTTTTCTTAGAATTGGTTTTTGCCCGTAGCTGTATAGTAACCCTTGCCTACGGAGAGGCGGTCCGAACGGAATTATATGCTCGGTTTTGCCTAGCGAAGATCATCAAGATCGTGAAGATGTTCTGCAACATTCACGGTCACTTTCTTTTGTCTTCCTATCTCTTTCGCGTATGATTCAACGAACCACAAATGCTTTTCATCGCCTCCTGAAATATTTCGACAGAAGTTTGCAACATTTCACTATGTTCAAAAGCACGTTGAAATAATTCGAACGTTCGTCTGAAGCATTTCAAAACGTTTGGAAACGCTTAATTAGACCAACAGCGATTGCGAATTGACAGCACAACAGCTGTCAACAATCATTGATGACAGCCAAGGATGACAGTTACAAATAATACGTGGAAGTGAAAATAACTAATCGCATCTCGTTTTGTCCTTTGTTTAATTCAATAAAATTCCATGAAAACATTCCTGTCGATTGGCAAATAGAAGTTAAGACCAAGGTGCAAACATGTCCACAGCCCGAAAACCTACCGACGGCCTGCTGGCACGCGTCAATTTCCCACTGTACGCGATCGAAATGCTCACCAGCCGACACGTTCTGGTAGCAGGCGGTGGTGGTGCCTCAAAAACAGGTGTAGCGAATGGATTTGTAAGCAAATGCCGATCTGAATGACCAATGCAGGCGAACTATAAAGTAAACGATTGCTTTAATTGCAGGAAATCTTCGAGATTTATCACGATGGAGAAAAGTACGTCGCGGATGAGGTGATACGCCACGAAACGGGCCCATCGGTTGTGATGAACTGTGTGGTGAAGAACGACGAAAAGCGTACACTGCTGATGGCTGGCCAGGAGAGTCACTGCCAGATGTATCTCGTTAACACTATCATTGATTCGGGAGACTACAATCCCACCTCTCCCATCTCGAACAAATCGGACCCGGAAGGAGTGCGCAAGCGGAGAAGCATTTCCCAACAACGTTCCATACCTGCGAATGCAAATGCGCCAACGGCGTCAACTATTACTGGTGGCGATTCGAAAAAATCAGACGACGGTAAGCCAGCACCAACAGCTCCTCGAAAACAGATACGGTTCGAAATCAAGACGGCCGACTCAGTACAGACAGACTTTACCGAAGCAGAGCCACTGCAGCGGGTCGTTCGAATCAGCCCTAACGGACGCCTGATGGCAACGGGCGGCATGGATGGACATCTGCGGGTGTGGAACTTTCCAAAGATGACACTCGCGTCGGACATTGCGGCGCACACCAAGGAGATTGACGATCTGGACTTTAGTCCGGACAGCAAGCACGTTGTGTCCATCGCAAAGGACGGTCTCGGCGTCATCTGGTCAATCAACCCGGACAAAGAATCGAAAAAACTAGTCTGGAATCCGCCAGCGAACTGTCGCTATTTGTTGAAACGCTGCCGCTACGGTTTGGTAGAGGGCGTGAAGGACAAGTTTCGGCTATTCACGCTTGCCAATCCGTTCGCCAAATCGGGTAAGGCGAAAGGATTGTTGCAGCAGTGGGATCCCGATGCAGCTCGATTGACCGGAGTGGTCGAGATTGATGAGTCGTTGGCCGCACTGGCGGTACGGGACGATGGACGATTTGTGGCGATCGGTACGATGTTCAGTGGCTCGGTATCGGTGTACATTGCCTTCAGCATGCAGCGTGTGCTCCACGTCCCAAATGCGCACGCCATGTTTGTGACGGGCCTGGAGTTTCTCCCGGTCACCAACTTTGATGGGCCGGCCATTACCGGCGATACGGAGGCGGCAGTGCTCTCCATTTCCGTCGACAATCGCATCTGTGTTCACAGCTTACCATACAGGCGTAAGTAAATGTGCATTGACCGTAAGTTGAAAATGTGCCGCGAAGCCTAATCTGTTGGATTTATTACCATTTTAGATTCACTGCCAGCATGGGTGGCTATTATCGCCATCATCTGTATACTGTTTTTAACATTCTGCTTCTGCTCGTACGTTGGGCTGTAGTAACTCGAAACTACCTTGATAAGATGAAGATGTTGAACACGGCAAGTTGGAGCAAAATCGTCGAACCGATTTCAGCCAAAGGAAATCAACTCTACTTACTACATAGCATTTTGTGCACCTTAGGTGAAAACCACCAGCGGAGAGTGATGGAGACTTAGGAATCTTTGAATGGGGTGAAACAGCGTAACTACGACGTATTATTATAATTATTTGCGTTTTTTTTGTTTGTTTTGTTGTTGATTACGATAGTTGTGGAAAATTATAATTTATTTGACTAACTGCACTGTACAGCAAGAGGTAGGAAATGAATAAATATACTGTTAATAGTGGCTATAGGAACACAAGTGATAAAAGCACATTCTATCCGAATTCATCACTTCATTTTTGTATGAAAAATGTAAATTTCCGGTATTTGTTCCATGTCTAGTTCTGATTTCAGGGTTAGCAAATGTATATTCGTTTTACAGCTTTGCAGAAGTCACGAAACACCAATTAAATTGATTTGTAAAGAGTGCAGAAAATGCACGTAACTTGAAAAGCATCGAATATTAGTGCCTTAACCATTTCTATTCGAACGCTCTTTTGGAAAAGAACAAAAGATAAATTTTGTTCGCAAAAATAACAATAAAATATGCATAATTTTCATGATATTTTAGACTTCTTTGAGCAAATTATCACGTCATTCGGATGATTAACTGTACGGTAACAAAAGGTTATTCGTGGTTTTGTTATTGTAATGCTTAATTACATCACTCAAACGATTATTATATTTTTAAAGTATAGCTGAGATGCTGCATGCTTTCAGTAGTCGCTTTTTTGTTCGATATCATAGCTAAAAAACCGTTGATCGATCAGTTCGCAGAAATCGATCAGCTGTGAAGGCTAAATCGCTCGATGATACCACTATAAACGCAACGCAGGTCCAGCGATCGTCTATTTCGCATGCTCTCGCTTCCTCTTATCGAAGCAACCATACGCGTGCAGCAGTTATATGGAGTCAATTTCTGGACGGCTGCATTCAAATTGAAACTGTACCCCGAACGTGCAAGTGTTCCCGCTATTCTCGTGTCCTGTGAAGTGTAATTGAAGTTTAAACGGAGAAACGAAGTGATTACTGTTCTGTGTGAAGAAAAGCAGTCGTTTTTTGGGGGTTAAGCTATCAAAAGCATTAAAGCTCATTTTTGAAAGGTAAGAACTAATGGTATTCCGCTTGTTCTATTATATGTGGTTCCCTTTTCCCCGACGATTGTGCCGTAGTTTGCTGGTGTGCGAGAAAACAAAAATGACGTCGTAGTTTAGGTTCGTTGCTACAGGATTTTCCTTGTTGTGTATCAACTGTGAGTCCCGCGTTCTGCTCCGTTCACACTAGTGTCGTACACTGTTTCTGTAGCTACCGCAACCGAATGCTTTGTTTCATTCACACACCGCAGCCAGATGCATATGGCGCGCTTTTAATTTGCTTGCACAAGGGGACATGGTCGTATACAAAGACTTCGCGTGATTTAGTTTACTTCGCTTGCAGTTCATCCTCAGCCCAGCAGTGTTCTGGATTGTCTTTCGCTTATCTCAAATGTTTGTTTAGATGCAGTGTTCTCTGCAAAATTGAACTTTATTGCTGAGTTGAGGAAGACAATTTTCCACCTCTTGACCGATTTGAGCTATTTTTATGGCGATATTAAATTGTTATACTGATACACATACTTTCATGGCATTCATGGCATGGCTGTAACCTCTCGGAAAGTTTAAAAAACACATCTGTATTATTTGTTGTTGAAAGATTGAATGTCTGGGAGCTATTATTTGTGATACGATTGATCAAATTAACTTTAAATGTATCGTATCGTAGTAATGCTTATTCTAATGAACGTGGCCACAAGAGTGTAAAAAATCTTGAGAATAAAGCGATCATATATATTTCTATGTATTGCAGTCAATTAAAGGTGCCCTAAACTTAAAGCCCATTAATCATTAAAGCTAATAAGCTAATGTGCGCATCATTCGATTGCCTTGCCAAACAACTTGCACTTTCTTTTACACTGGAGCTGGAAATTCTGGTTTTTCTCATAAAAGGAAGTGGATCAGAAGGAAAGTTAACTCGTATCGCCCATGAATGGTCTCATAATTACAGCTGCAAACTGGAGTAATTTTTTTTTTTCCAATATGCGTCTGCCACAGGTCTGGTTAGGGATGCGTAGTCAATGCCACAGTTTACGTTGGCGCAATGTCATCGAACGTTGTGTCTTGGCATTCGCGAAGGGCCCCATGCTCAAGGGGTGGCCGTACTTACTCGATCGAGACGACAGCAAGCAGTGTTATGTTCCGACGGTGAGCTCTTCTTACTGCGCATCCCCCCAGTTGTTACGTTACTTCCTTCATTTGTTGTCCAGTGGATATTGATCAAGCGTTTCGCTACAAAGAGACTTTAGAAGATCGAGTTTGGATAGTGTTGTGTTGTGTTTCTTCCCTTATTGGTCTTCCGGGGAGTAGGACCGGTTAGACCGAACGTACACCATATCCCTCCATGGGGGGAGGCCCACGCATGTCGCTGTGCAGCCTTTCTTTTTCTGTTCGCGATCGTAATATACACCCAATGCCGATTTTCTGTGGATGAGTCGTGTCCCGTTTCAGGGCAATTCATCTTTAGATGCTAAAAAGAAACGCCAGCCCTCAGGAAAGCTTGGATCCAATCAGACACGGCTACGAGTTCTCCCATAAACCGTTCCATATTTGGGTTTTATACATTCCTCTTCCGTCTGCACATTTCCATGATTTGTACGCTGTTGTTCCCTGCACTGAAAGTGATGTGTAGAAACAGTTGCTGTATTCGGCCAAGGATGACAGTTACAAATAATACGTGGAAGTGAAAATAACTAATCGCATCTCGTTTTGTCCTTTGTTTAATTCAATAAAATTCCATGAAAACATTCCTGTCGATTGGCAAATAGAAGTTAAGACCAAGGTGCAAACATGTCCACAGCCCGAAAACCTACCGACGGCCTGCTGGCACGCGTCAATTTCCCACTGTACGCGATCGAAATGCTCACCAGCCGACACGTTCTGGTAGCAGGCGGTGGTGGTGCCTCAAAAACAGGTGTAGCGAATGGATTTGTAAGCAAATGCCGATCTGAATGACCAATGCAGGCGAACTATAAAGTAAACGATTGCTTTAATTGCAGGAAATCTACGAGATTTATCACGATGGAGAAAAGTACGTCGCGGATGAGGTGATACGCCACGAAACGGGCCCATCGGTTGTGATGAACTGTGCGGTGAAGAACGACGAAAAGCGTACACTGCTGATGGCTGGCCAGGAGAGTCACTGCCAGATGTATCTCGTTAACACTATCATTGATTCGGGAGACTACAATCCCACCTCTCCCATCTCGAACAAATCGGACCCGGAAGGAGTGCGCAAGCGGAGAAGCATTTCCCAACAACGTTCCATACCTGCGAATGCAAATGCGCCAACGGCGTCAACTATTACTGGTGGCGATTCGAAAAAATCAGACGACGGTAAGCCAGCACCAACAGCTCCTCGAAAACAGATACGGTTCGAAATCAAGACGGCCGACTCAGTACAGACAGACTTTACCGAAGCAGAGCCACTGCAGCGGGTCGTCCGAATCAGCCCCAACGGACGCCTGATGGCAACGGGCGGCATGGATGGACATCTGCGGGTGTGGAACTTTCCAAAGATGACACTCGCGTCGGACATTGCGGCGCACACCAAGGAGATTGACGATCTGGACTTTAGTCCAGACAGCAAGCACGTTGTGTCCATCGCAAAGGACGGTCTCGGCGTCATCTGGTCAATCAACCCGGACAAAGAATCGAAAAAACTAGTCTGGAATCCGCCAGCGAACTGTCGCTATTTGTTGAAACGCTGCCGCTACGGTTTGGTAGAGGGCGTGAAGGACAAGTTTCGGCTATTCACGCTTGCCAATCCGTTCGCCAAATCGGGTAAGGCGAAAGGATTGTTGCAGCAGTGGGATCCCGATGCAGCTCGATTGACCGGAGTGGTCGAGATTGATGAGTCGTTGGCCGCACTGGCGGTACGGGACGATGGACGATTTGTGGCGATCGGTACGATGTTCAGTGGCTCGGTATCGGTGTACATTGCCTTCAGCATGCAGCGTGTGCTCCACGTCCCAAATGCGCACGCCATGTTTGTGACGGGCCTGGAGTTTCTCCCGGTCACCAACTTTGATGGGCCGGCCATTACCGGCGATACGGAGGCGGCAGTGCTCTCCATTTCCGTCGACAATCGCATCTGTGTTCACAGCTTACCATACAGGCGTAAGTAAATGTGCATTGACCGTAAGTTGAAAATGTGCCGCGAAGCCTAATCTGTTGGATTTATTACCATTTTAGATTCACTGCCAGCATGGGTGGCTATTATCGCCATCATCTGTATAC
Organism: Anopheles maculatus; assembly: GCA_002091835.1. Classification (NCBI taxonomy): domain Eukaryota; kingdom Metazoa; phylum Arthropoda; class Insecta; order Diptera; family Culicidae; genus Anopheles; species Anopheles maculatus. The sequence goes on from KZ062029.1 coordinate 104,433, forward strand.
TGTTTTTAACATTCTGCTTCTGCTCGTACGTTGGGCTGTAGTAACTCGAAACTACCTTGATAAGATGAAGATGTTGAACACGGCAAGTTGGAGCAAAATCGTCGAACCGATTTCAGCCAAAGGAAATCAACTCTACTTACTACATAGCATTTTGTGCACCTTAGGTGAAAACCACCAGCGGAGAGTGATGGAGACTTAGGAATCTTTGAATGGGGTGAAACAGCGTAACTACGACGTATTATTATAATTATTTGCGTTTTTTTTTGTTTGTTTTGTTGTTGATTACGATAGTTGTGGAAAATTATAATTTATTTGACTAACTGCACTGTACAGCAAGAGGTAGGAAATGAATAAATATACTGTTAATAGTGGCTATAGGAACACAAGTGATAAAAGCACATTCTATCCGAATTCATCACTTCATTTTTGTATGGAAAATGTAAATTTCCGGTATTTGTTCCATGTCTAGTTCTGATTTCAGGGTTAGCAAATATATATTCGTTTTACAGATTGGCAGAAGTCACGAACCACCAATTAAATAGATTTGTAAAGAGTGCAGAAAATGCACGTAACTTGAAAAGCATCGAATATTAGTGCCTTAACCATTTCTATTCCAACGCTCTTTTGGAAAAGAACAAAAGATAAATTTTGTTCGCAAAAATAACAATAAAATATGCATAATTTTCATGATATTTTAGACTTCTTTGAGCAAATTATCACGTCATTCGGATGATTAACTGTACGGTAACAAAAGGTTATTCGTGGTTTTGTTATTGTAATGCTTAATTACATCACTCAAACGATTATTATATTTTTAAAGTATAGCTGAGATGCTGCATGCTTTCAGTAGTCGCTTTTTTGTTCGATATCATAGCTAAAAAACCGTTGATCGATCAGTTCGCAGAAATCGATCAGCTGTGAAGGCTAAATCGCTCGATGATACCACTATAAACGCAACGCAGGTCCAGCGATCGTCTATTTCGCATGCTCTCGCTTCCTCTTATCGAAGCAACCATACGCGTGCAGCAGTTATATGGAGTCAATTTCTGGACGGCTGCATTCAAATTGAAACTGTACCCCGAACGTGCAAGTGTTCCCGCTATTCTCGTGTCCTGTGAAGTGTAATTGAAGTTTAAACGGAGAAACGAAGTGATTACTGTTCTGTGTGAAGAAAAGCAGTCGTTTTTTGGGGGTTAAGCTATCAAAAGCATTAAAGCTCATTTTTGAAAGGTAAGAACTAATGGTATTCCGCTTGTTCTATTATATGCGGTTCCCTTTTCCCCGACGATTGTGCCGTAGTTTGCTGGTGTGCGAGAAAACAAAAATGACGTCGTAGTTTAGGTTCGTTGCTACAGGATTTTCCTTGGTTCTGTATCAACTGTGAGTCCCGCGTTCTGCTCCGTTCACACTAGTGTCGTACACTGTTTCTGTAGCTACCGCAACCGAATGCTTTGTTTCATTCACACACCGCAGCCAGATGCATATGGCGCGCTTTTAATTTGCTTGCACAAGGGGACATGGTCGTATACAAAGACTTCGCGTGATTTAGTTTACTTCGCTTGCAGTTCATCCTCAGCCCAGCAGTGTTCTGGATTGTCTTTCGCTTATCTCAAATGTTTGTTTAGATGCAGTGTTCTCTGCAAAATTGAACTTTATTGCTGAGTTGAGGAAGACAATTTTCCACCTCTTGACCGATTTGAGCTATTTTTATGGCGATATTAAATTGTACTTTCATGGCATTCATGGCATGGCTGTAACCTCTCGGAAAGTTTAAAAAACACATGTATTATTTGTTGTTGAAAGATTGAATGTCTGGGAGCTATTATTTGTGATACGATTGATCAAATTAACTTTAAATGTATCGTATCGTAGTAATGCTTATTCTAATGAACGTGGCCACAAGAGTGTAAAAAATCTTGAGAATAAAGCGATCATATATATTTCTATGTATTGCAGTCAATTAAAGGTGCCCTAAACTTAAAGCCCATTAATCATTAAAGCTAATAAGCTAATGTGCGCATCATTCGATTGCCTTGCCAAACAACTTGCACTTTCTTTTACACTGGAGCTGGAAATTCTGGTTTTTCTCATAAAAGGAAGTGGATCAGAAGGAAAGTTAACTCGTATCGCCCATGAATGGTCTCATAATTACAGCTGCAAACTGGAGTAATTTTTTTTTTTCCAATATGCGTCTGCCACAGGTCTGGTTAGGGATGCGTAGTCAATGCCACAGTTTACGTTGGCGCAATGTCATCGAACGTTGTGTCTTGGCATTCGCGAAGGGCCCCATGCTCAAGGGGTGGCCGTACTTACTCGATCGAGACGACAGCAAGCAGTGTTATGTTCCGACGGTGAGCTCTTCTTACTGTGTCTTGGCATTCGCGAAGGGCCCCATGCTCAAGGGGTGGCCGTACTTACTCGATCGAGACGACAGCAAGCAGTGTTATGTTCCGACGGTGAGCTCTTCTTACTGCGCATCCCCCCAGTTGTTACGTTACTTCCTTCATTTGTTGTCCAGTGGATATTGATCAAGCGTTTCGCTACAAAGAGACTTTAGAAGATCGAGTTTGGATAGTGTTGTGTTGTGTTTCTTCCCTTATTGGTCTTCCGGGGAGTAGGACCGGTTAGACCGAACGTACACCATATCCCTCCATGGGGGGAGGCCCACGCATGTCGCTGTGCAGCCTTTCTTTTTCTGTTCGCGATCGTAATATACACCCAATGCCGATTTTCTGTGGATGAGTCGTGTCCCGTTTCAGGGCAATTCATCTTTAGATGCTAAAAAGAAACGCCAGCCCTCAGGAAAGCTTGGATGCAATCAGACACGGCTACGAGTTCTCCCATAAACCGTTCCATATTTGGGTTTTATACATTCCTCTTCCGACTGCACATTTCCATGATTTGTTGTTGTTCCCTGCACTGAAAGTGATGTGTAGAAACAGTTGCTGTATTCGTCGATTATGTTATCGTATCTAGCATATAAAATAATGCTTAAACTTTTTTTTTCAAATTGAGGAATGATTGATACCATATTATGCTCTCACTTGTTGTAGTTTCCTGTATATTATTTTCGTTCAATGTCTTAATGCACTTTACATTTCTCATTTCTCAGGATCATATTGCTTTTCATCCTATAGTTACGTTTTTCTTTTACTTTAGGTTAAAACAGTGTATTTTATGTACCGTGGCCCGTATTACGGATGCAGATATTCAAATAAAGCCGGCAGACGATCCTACACGTACAGCTGTATTTAACTGCGCTACGCTCCATTCAGCCCCAGCATCATTCATTATCCACCTACACCTCCATTATGTCAACTGAGCAAGCAACGCAATCCAGCGCCGAAGGTAAGTGCGAAAGCCATTGTACACCACGGTTATTACTTTTGTCATGATCGTGGTATTGATTTTAGTGCAAGAAAGGAAGTATTTATTTGTATTAATCGTTGCAAAGACCTCATCTGAACAGAGTTGTCGGTAAACCATTGAATTGGCATTGCTTCAGACAGCTGATGCAGTGAAGGAGTTGAGCTTAAAGCAAATAGGAAGTGTTTCTTTTCTGTTTTACTCCATCCGTATCGCTTAAGGCATAAAGAAATATTGATTTCGTTGTTCGTCTTACCATGGAGGGTTTTGTCGGTTATAAGTAGAACAAAGAGATGTGTTGAAGAAGCTCGCTTTGTGCAAATGGTCAATATATAATGGAGTATATATATTTTTTATTTCGACTTTATGATTTATTTGCTTTTGTTATTTGTGAGTGATGTAGTTTCATTTGCAGTGCAAGATGATGAATAATAATTTAATTGTGTTGTGTCAAAAGTTAAAGTGTTAACTTGTTCCTTTTTTCGGCGACACATGTTTGAAAGTAGATTGTGTAGGAGTAGTGTTTGGAAACCAGTCCAAATGCGATTTACAATTCACTTTCTTTGCTTGACCTCAATGTTTATTTGTGCTTAGTTTAAGAATGTTGATCATACCTTATTAAAAGTAATTCAGGTCATTTTAAATCTGGCGGTAATTAATATGTAAGATTTGATTCGGTTCATTGCTTGAGCTATAAACAATGTTTTGTCGACTGAGCAAATCTAGAATATCCGAACTGGAAAAAAGAATAAACTAAATAAAAGAATAATCAGAAGAAAATAACTCACAACCAACGTAATACTTAAGTTATTTAAAACTGCTGAAATTCTGTGGCAAGGAGCCTACCTTCGGGAGAAAAATGTTTGAATACAGGAAAACACTATCCTACAGAAGAACTACCAAGTCGTGGGGAAGCGATAACAACTAACCACCGAGAATAGTGTGAATTTATTCCGCTGAGCTTTTTCTTATGGGTTTAGGTTTAGATACTGATGCGATGAAAGTCAATAATTTGCAACCCATCAACCAGATTCAGCTCGAATAACGCGACAGGGGGATGGAAAGTTATTCCTTTCAAGCGTACGTTACAAAACAAAGCTGATATTGCCAATACTTCGCAAATAGTTGCTTTTAACACGAGGTATGCCAAAATGTTTGCCTCTATTCTCGCGCTAAGATATGTAAGAAATAGATAAAACTATCGTTTATGTTTGATACATAACAATTCGCTTAAAACGCACATTATGGGTGACGGGCGTTCAACGTGTTAATGAACATTAGAGATGGAATCGTGAGTCCAAATAAGTTTGATTTCATTGATCTACTAGAAGTGATCATGTTCATTAGGCCAGGGTACACGAAATGTAAACTGAAAATTTGACAGAAAAATCTGCCAAAAAGTTTACTCATCGTGTACCGGGGGTTCTTAAATCCATTATTTAAATATTCATTTTAACACATTGATCGTGATTTTAAAATGGACTTTTCTAATTTCTTCTACTTCTGCGACTAATTATTCTACTTCTATTTATTTTTACTTACTTAATTGCTTATCTGGTGCTACAATCGCTTGACGGTCTTGGTCTGCTGCAACAATCCTCGATACCGCTCATAATCCAATATCCCGACCGTTGTGGCGGACGCATCAACGCCATCTCTCCATCTCAGTTTGCGCCTACTTCGCCTCCTCTGTCCATGTGGACGGCCTAAAAGGACTTTACGGGCTGGGTCGTCCGGTGCCATTCTCATGACATGACCAGCCTACCGGAGCCTGGCGAGCAAAATTCGCTGCAAGATGGTGAGATCACCGTACAGCTCATAGAGCTCGTCATTGTAGCGGCTGCTCCATTGTACCACGGCTAAGAGGGTTTCGTCAGTTTTTATGCAGAGTCCATGTCTCAAAGGCGTATGTGAGTACTGGGACTATAAAGGTTTTATACAGTCCCGCATCGTCCGTCGCGACAGGTATTTTGAATGGAGAAGTTTCCTCAGGCTGTAGTATGAACGGTTTCCGGTCAGCACCCTTACGCGCAATTCAACATCTATGTTGTTTACGGTGCTGACTTTTGACCACAGATAAATGCATCCAGACGTCTTTGAAGACGTCCATCAAAGATGTGATCACCTGTCTGTACATCACAATTGCGTAAATCAGTGTTTCTTAGCAGGGCCGCTGGTGGTGCCAGCACCATTTTGGGTTTTACCTATTTGATCTCCAACCCGAGGTTCAGTATGCGACACTGAACTCGATCCTTTTTTATAAGTTTCTTCTAAGCTGCATCGGAGAGCCTCAAACCTGCCATGTGATGGTGGTCATTGCCATACTTACGATTCTGGTAAGCTTGTCCGGGATTCCAAATGAGCACATTGCGTCGTATAGTTTAACCCGGGCTCTTTCGATTTTGTCGTATGCGGCTTTAAAATCAAACAAGAGATAAATGCACATCGAAAATTTTTCGAGTCAGCATAGTGGAACGTTGTGTCCTGCAACAAGGACTTTGTCCTGCAGTCATATTTCTTTCGATGATTTAAGCCGAAAGAGACAAACAATTAAACTGCATACCAATACCAAAGGTACCCAACGACGATTGCCACTTGAATGGTTTCGTAACAGTAGAAGTTATCTTCGATCTTCGAACGCGTGGGAAGCCATTGCTTATCAGACACAAGTCCATAATGATATAATCTGAATATATATATACAAAAAAGTTTTCAGTTAAACGATCATGCTAAATTAATTTTTATGACGTTTTTTCGAGAGAGGGATATACTCCCGACGGGATAAGCCTTTGATATGCGATAGAAATCGGAATAAACGATACGATGTTGCGATGTCTAACGCTTCTTGGAGTGTGGTGAAATGTAAAGCATGGCGTTGTGAGGGTTTCTATGTGAGTGGTTTTGTAGTACGGATGTAGGCCATTGAATAGGCCTAATCCATTTTATACACATGATCCATCCGATTCATATATAAAAATATCCTTCAAAATGTAATACTTAAGTACGCCAAGTGGAATATGCCATTAAAATAGACATCAACACGATAATGTTCGCAATCATAACATACCTTTAAACTATTAAGTAGTGTTGGGCGCTCCGGAGCCGTTTTTCCCATCACTATCATAACGTAATGATTTTCTGAAATTGGTCATAGTAGAAAAATATTCCAGCTCGATCACTCTAACATTATTCAAGCTCTATTAAAAACCAAGGAAATAACAATTGGTAAAAATTCAGTATTAAAAATAAAAAAAAAACATTCGATGAATTTTGTTTGTCCAAAGGTATTTCATCAGCTTCTTGGAGTGTGGTGAAATGTAAAGCATGGCGTTGTGAGGGTTTCTATGTGAGTGGTTTTGTAGTACGGATGTAGGCCATTGAATAGGCCTAATCCATTTTATACACATGATCCATCCGATTCATATATAAAAATATCCTTCAAAATGTAATACTTTAGTACGCCAAGTGGAATATGCCATTAAAATAGACATCAACACGATAATGTTCGCAATCATAACATACCTTTAAACTATTAAGTAGTGTTGGGCGCTCCGGAGCCGTTTTTCCCATCACTATCATAACGTAATGATTTTCTGAAATTGGTCATAGTAGAAAAATATTCCAGCTCGATCACTCTAACATTATTCAAGCTCTATTAAAAACCAAGGAAATAACAATTGGTAAAAATTCAGTATTAAAAATAAAAAAAAAACATTCGATGAATTTTGTTTGTCCAAAGGTATTTCATCAGCAGTATTTTTTCTGTATTTTGAGGATATTCACTTTTTTTAATGTTTTATCTCAATTACCCCCAGGCCGTTCCACATAAAAAAAACTTAAATTACCCATCACTCTTTTATTCGTTTTATCTCCAATATCAATTGTTTACTACCTTGTTTTCGAGTAGTTTTATTATTTTTTTCTAATATTACTAAAATAATAAATAATGCAACAACATGAAAAAAGTTTATAATATATATTATAGTATATAAAGTATAATTTATATGGTTGTTGTATTGTAATACATACTAAAATTTTTGCATAAATTGCATTTGTTTTATCGAAAAAAAGTCCTGTCGAATACATACACAAAATTAATTGCACAAAATCAATGTATTTTATCGTTTTATAGTACAAAGTTGGAGAAGCAAAAGCAAATTGTTATAAAAATTGTTAAACAATATAAGCAATTGTTAAGGTAATATAATAGCAAAACAACCTTTTCTATTATAGCATACACCAAACGTGTCCTACTATTATATAAATTCGCTTTTCTCGATGCATCATCATCAACATCATCGTCCTTTGTATGGCATAGAGGATAAGGAAACATGAACGACATCGCATTGTTGCCACTCTCATGGTGCGACTTTAGGAATTGGGATGGTAAAAGAGGAGTGTTCTAATAATATAGTACAATGTCCATGCAACATGGTGTCGACCCACTCCGTGAGATGTTTAATGTGCCCGATTGGCACCAATGTTCTGGTGTGCAATGCAATAAATAGATTAATTAACTTACAAAACTACTATTTTTCATAGTATTGTTTCATACGCATTACACCAGCTTTTTATAGTAAACTGTTAAAATTACTATAAAAATCGGGGCGGCCCGGTGGTGTATCGGATAGCGGCGCCGGTCTTCGCACGGCAGGACCGGGGTTCGAATCCCGGCGGACCGCCTCCCCCTACGCAGGACTGACTATCCAGCTACCGGTATAAATAAGTCACAGAAAGCTAGCAGGCCAAGACCTACAGAGGTTGTAGTGCCAGAGAAGAAGTTAAAATTATAAAATAAAATAAAATGTAAAATAAATGTAAAGATAAATGTGAAAAAAGGTCATCAAATGACATTTTTTTATTTGTTGATCAATGGATCTTGCAGGAACAGTTCTATCGTTCATGTGCTGTGACGATCATGTCCATATAGAAAAAAATGACTCCGCTAACGGTGGATGATATAAAAGGATCGGAAGCGACGTGCACCATTTCTTCTACTTTATCTAAATTTTAGCGACGACTATGGATTGGAACGGCTGGAACTAAAATTAAAAAAATAAAACCGGCTCCTCGAGGATGTCGAAGGTTTTCATGTTGTTTACGAGCATTTACCCTTAACATATAGGGGTCGCGAGCCTAATTTTGTGTGTATGTGTTTGTGTGCGTTGGTCCTGGAGACAACAGCAAACACCGACAAATAAAAGCTCGTCCTGCGCAGAAAACAAATGGTACGGCGTTCTGTACGGACGTGGAATGTTGTGTCTGTATTTGTTATGGATTTACGCTGGACGTACGATATCGATCGATTTTCCTTTGCACAGATGTCCTTCGGGTGTCGGACAAAAGAAAACTCCTCACATGAACTGAAGGTAAATCGTGGTGCACTTGTAGGGAGCGGTGTTGTCCGCTAGACAGTGACAACAACATTCGAGACTGCCGGTACGGGTTGATTTTCCGAGGAATAAACAGAAGATGGGACGGGAAGGGAATGCTGTCAGTTTTCCGAATCGTAGCATTCGTACTGCTTTAAGATTCCATCGCCGCGTCCTGTACTTTTAGCACAGTCCTGTTTTAGACGTCAATCCAATTGGTGGTTGTTATTTAAGCTGCAAGAGTGTTTTCTGCATTGCGTGGTTTTTCCGTACGGTGGGTCAGTGGTAGTGAAGTGCGGGTGGACGATAAAAAATCGAAAGCTAGGAAAACTAATGTAAAATATTAAAAATAGGAGAGGAAGTGACGCTATAATTAATTATGTGGTGCATACGATGCATGAGCATCGTTGGTGCTGTAGCTACTGTTGTTGAACTGTCGAATTAGACATGTACATATGTATACATATTTTGCTGAAGTTCACCAACACCTGAATAAGCCACACTCGTGTTAAGGCAATGTGGAATAATATACTTAGCACAGTGTCAAAAAGTATATTTGTTCAATATTGTAATATTTTGCAGCAATAGTTTGTAATAATTGACAATTGCAGTGTTAGAGATAAAGTGTACACGTTATTCCTCAGTTTAACAGATTATTTGTTACAATGTTTCTAGGAACTGTTCGCATAATTTTTCTCTTTAGCAAGCGCCTGCCAGTTTTGACAAACTAGTTTTTGAAGATAAAATGCCCCGCCCTGGACTTTTGGAACTTGTAGAATTGAAGGGTGATCATGGTTGTGGTGGAAAAGAATGTTTTCTAGTGCATGCGTATACTGTACAAAGTACTGACAGCTTTCCAAGCTGGCAGTTGATCGGCTCCAAACGAATCTGTATTATCCTTTCGCTTTTCTTTCGGTTAACGGAATTTTACGAGCCTAGTGTATATGTATGAGTTTTAAACGAGTTAGACACCGGTGTGTGCGAAAAAGCTTATTTTACAACCGGAATACAGACATTCAGGTGCCGGTGACTGAAAATCTATAGAGGTATATTGAAGGCAGAAACTACTAGCAACTTCCGAATTCTCGTCAGGTGTTTCTTCTGCTTTGATTATATACGGATTAAAAGAATAGTTTATGGTGGTAATATGTGCGCTCATCCAACTCATAAAGAGCAAAATCAATATGTAGAGTTTTATGATAAAGAATTGAAAGTGTAGCTACAATTGATTCCTAGTTATCATAGTTGAATCGTTGCTCTTGATGCATGTGGTGGTATATAAGAAAGGAATGCGTTAAAAGATTTCTGAAGTGAAATAATGGAAAGGCTGCGTTAATTTGGTATACAAATACAGAAATATACACTCGTGTTGATAGTGACGGTGGACTAATATAAAGAAACTCAAAATTCTTTACAAACGATTTCCGTTTCGATTACCTTAAGTAACATTGATAAAAAAATGCTTCATACTGAGCCGACCATAAAACATATAATTTTCAACTAACAGAAGTGTTGTGCGATGTCTATATTCTGAGTTAGATTTTTTTGTCTTATAGAATATCAGCGTAATATTAAAAAATAGTCTACCGAAAGAAAGAGAAAGCCGAGGCAGCTCTAGTGAACGTGTACGCATCGTGTTCGATTTTATTTCGAGAGTCTTAAACTAAATTTATAGGCCCCAAAATGTTGATTGGATTAGTGCGAGACTCCGTGATGCAGTGCTTCTGTCATACATGTCGAGCTCCTGTGTTGCCGGCAGGTAAGAGATATCTTATCAAATCAAATGGAGGACCAGGACAGGATGTGAAATGAATCCAGCGGCTATAGAACGCTTGTAACTGCAGTAATTTTAACGGCCATGTCTGTCTTGAAAATATCGAGACCACCATGATACACGAACTGCTGCAGAACGGGTTAATGTGGAAAGTCGGCATTTTCCGTGTACACTTTCTTCTGCTTCATTTCCCATCCTTTTCCACAAATTCCAATCAATCACACCAGTGAAGAGTTGTTTGGCTGTAGTGAGTTTTAGAAAAAAAAAACTTTGTTATTTTAATCTGACTTTATGTTGACAGTGATTATGACGAAAGAAATACGACAAATTGACCTTACATATTTTGTGTTTATTTTTATCATTTCTGTTTGATTTTTTATTAATATAAAACGACCTAGCCTTAGTTTCAGTCTTAGGAATCGTCACTGGTCTGTGAAAAGTTTGCTCAAAAAGCTCGTATTCTTTCGCAATTTTCACTCTGTTCGGATCAGGTGTTCAAAGAGAGAGCGGTTTAGTGGATAAAAGAATGAAACAGGAGATTTTTTTTGACACACCATACGAAGATACGATTTTCACGAAGGGAAACACGAGGTGCGTCCAAAGGCAACGAAGGAAACGTCGGTCGTAGGATTATATAACTTTATGTGCACAAAATAAATAAGAAACGACAGTCGTTTTTGGTTGATTCAGAAGGCTCTTGCTTTTTAGGTCCTTGGAAGAACCTAGTGGACGAGCCAGTGGATGACTCATACAAGAGCACAGACGGCGGTCGGCCGAGTTGATACGTAGCCGTTTTATCGTCTTCTACTGCGTCGTCTCCACAGTTTTTTTTACTGCCATCAAGTTCGATTTTTCCTGCATAGGGCTAAAGCCGGCATCTGGTTTTTGCCTCGTCTCGCAAAAGAGGAAAAATTTGCTGAACGTAATTTACACGGCAGAGTTTTACTGGTGTTGGTACTTGTAGAATCTTAATGTCAGTTTATTTTTTTTTATCAAGGTTTAGTAAAATTGATCAAATAATCTTATAAATGATGAATTATGTTTTTTTTTATAATATGACACCATCAAATTCAACTGAATTAAAAAAAACAGTAAAGTAAACTTCTTTAAAATAATATATGTACTCGTGCTTGTTTATAAATTAATTTCATAAACTTGCTTAATCGAGAGCTCGATGCAGTTAACCTTTTGTATGCTGTTTAAAAGCAAGTTCAAAAGTCACCTTCATGTTTTTGGTGGAGCATCATCGATACACGCGACGAAGATATTCAGTGATGCCGGCCACGTACATTAGCTGATGGATCGAGAAGAAACTCCAAAACCATTGCTGTAGCTTTTCCCTAGAAGCTGTAGCTAGATTCTCTCTACTATGTAACGATGTTGCAGAAATTATATCATAATACAAGAACATAGCATTTGAATTATAATTCTGATTATTGGAAACGTTGCAATAATTATAATCATTTATATTATGATGCACATCAGTGCCAGTTTTAGTTTTGGCCTTAAACTGTTATGTGCACAACATATAAAACATAATATGTAATTTTATAAATAAGTTACAGTTATTTGTATGTATTTTCAATTGTAGTTCCAAGAGTTATTGTCCGTCAATAGTATGAAATAATAGCATTTCATTTGCTCATTCTTTTACGTAAAGCTTGCAAAAATCAATTTATTTAAAATTATCCTGTTCACAAATTTGAGTGGTTCACGAAACGGGTGGCATGTTGCCAAACTCAAACCTAAATTGCCTCTACGGATTTACCCTAGAGTTTTGGCAAAGCAAAGCACGTAGAGCTTATGATGTTGTTCGTTTTGTGCGGGTCGTTTCCGTTGAACTGTTTTTTTTTGTTTAGATAATTCAACTGTCAGTCCAAATGCAAGTCAGGTGGTAACACCGAGAAATATTATTTGATGTTGTGTGTTTGTACGATTTATGTTTATGCGGCACCTTAAATACGATTAACACACGTCGTCCTGGCAATGAGCATTGTGACTTTCAAGAGACGCGATAAAGAGTTTATCTAGTGTACTACTGAAAAGATCAATTTTTTTTCGGGACGATATTTATTTACATCATGAAGCATGGAACTCATGTGGTAGTGTTGAATAATAAAATATTGTAGATTCGTATTAGTACAACTGCTTAGCGGTCATTTTTGTTAGTCAGAAAGTATTACATGTAGGGAATAAATATGTTTTAAAAAGAATTCATGCAATTCTTTCCGTGGCTACACTCCATGATGCTTTTTCTTGTTTGTTATACCCTTGCCTGCTAATTGCAGTGAAAAGACTACAACAGAGTTTATATATAGTATGCGACTAACAGAGTAATGAACACATCATACGCAAGTGTGCGGGCTGAATTTCATGTTGCACGAACATTATTACCGACCATGATTTGATCCTTTTTTCCCCTCTTTTACTTGCATTCCCAGCCCTTCAGCATTTTCTGAAACCCTGTACCTCTTCCTAAAATGCAATTTCCAGACACTGCAGTTTTTTTTTAATCCTTTTCTTTACCCCAGGTAGAATTGGGGATGTGAATGTGCTCGTATACGCAAAGGTTTCATTTTTTACCCACGTAGGCTTTTGACTCCAGTGTGGCTGGCAGTCGATAGGGTGGAATTAGTAAGCAGTACCGTGGTGGAAACCAACTTTATGACGCAGAATTGGAGGAGCCACAACTGTCTGCGTTGCAATTGGAGCGAACAGCCCTTTCCATGTTGGCTCCAACTCTCACGCTTGAAAAGCCTGATCAACTACTAGGGAAGTGGTGAAACGAAAAGTGGAATAGAAGTTTTACAGAAAATACTAGGGCGCCAGTCATGAGGACATACAGTATGGCACCATTTGATTGTGTGTGACTCATCACTAGCGTAATATAGCATCATGCACAAGACAGGTTCTATGGAAAAGCCTGTTTTGATTGAGATAGAACAATTTTCAGTTTAAAAAACATTCAAAAAATAGTCTGTGTAGGAATCTTAGCATAAAACAAGACTTGCACACATTTGGTCTGGGTTCAAATCACTGTTAGACCATGCGTTTAACCAGTTGCTAAATATGGTTGATTTCTGAGTCAAATAGTAAGAAAGAAAGACGATGTTGTTAAAAGTGCTTGCGTGTGTTTGTTACTGTTGCTACATACAGAGAGTGTATGGGAAAAACTTACTTTGTTACTTTAGAGGCTCGAACTTTAAGAGGAACCTATTGCAACGTTTGTTATTGGATATAGAAATAAATTACGGGTTGATACCGTGACAAAGACTTTAGTGTTCGAAAAAAGCCTGGAATGGTAGGAAACACCACCTTACGAGTTTAAAATGACAGACCTTTTTTTTATTCAGTTAGAACGGCCTGGATTGGCAGACCTTTAACTTAAGAAAAATCGTGGAGAAGGTTTATTGACGTAATTATTGTTTTTGGTAGCCTGGGTCAGCTAATCAGGCTTCTAAGAATGACAATGACCGACATTTTCTGTCAGGTGCAAGATGCAGGAAGGTACAACATTTTCAAGACCCTTTAGCGCCAGATGATCGTCATCTCGTCAACCAGGCGCTTGCAATTCGAGGCTAGGAGATGATAACCTCGGAGACCATATTATATAAGCTAAACCAAATTCTAGATAGAAACTAGAGAAAGATTGCAAGAAGTATTATTGACCCCATATGTAAGCTTACACAATGGAGACATTGCTACAATGACAATAAACACAACAACATTGCGTAAGATAAATAGTTATTATGATTTGCATGTCTAATTATGCTGCTAACAAACCAAAACAACCACCTTCTGAATAAAAATGCTGGAGCAATTCCAGCCGATGTATTGAAAAGCAGTGCTCTAAAATTAAAATCAGTGTTGGGAATGTTTGATTGTGTTGTAATTTTATGGACCTAATAACGACCAGATTACCCATAAGCAATCCGACCACTGCAGATAATTTTGCATCGAACTCATTTTGGCCGAGGAAGACGGCTGTACTAATGAAATAATATATTTACCCATTCATAAAATCTGACAAGTTTCCAACTTATTATGACCGAATCAAGAACCTTTCCAGACTAGGAAACCTCTTACACTTATGGGACTACCAGCTTCGGTTAAAACAAAAGTCAAGAATTCAGAAATGGTAGAACAAATACTATGATGACTGTAATGCCAACCAGAATTAGTAAAACATTGGGTAGTTGTAGATGTTATGGTGCCTTATGTACAATTTATGTACATTAGTAAAAAAAAAACAATTTTTACCTAGGTAGTTCTAAATAATTGAAACGAAGAATCTTATATCAAAGTTAGCAATAAGGCTTTTCATTTTGAATAAACATACCAAAGTATGTCATAATTTAAAAAAAATAAACTGCAAAATGTATTGAACATGGTAGTTCTTAAACCATATCCTTTAAGCAATACAACCAGGCCGTTCTATATGAATAAAAAAAAGCAATTCTTTAGCTTATTCATTATTAAAGTTATTATTTTTTAAAAGACCAGATCGAATTTGTAATGTTGGATTTATATCAAACATTCAAATTAAAACCAATAGACGTACAAAATTTCTAAACTTATAGCAGCTATGTGTGTGTTGGGGTGACATATTGTTTAGTGCTTCTCGAATCATTTATTGGATTTATCCGTAGCAGTTCGTCGGAAGATGGGTGGCAGTATCGAATTTCCGACATTGGCATTGCCCACATGGGGGAACGCTTTCAACACTAAATTTTTCATTGACTCACAGCGAGACGAGTATGCTACCTGCATTGCATGCTACCCTTCCAGCCAAGCTGCCCAGCTATGAGTCGGTCTCTTGGTGTAGACCGTGCTGCATTTCTGTTCTCACTGGTTGCTGATGGGGCTGAAGAGAAAATGAAATTAACGAACGAACTATTCTCGGGAATTGTCACAAAGGGGAAATGATGGTCAAATCGAATTAGCTTGCTGAATGCTTCATCCTAAACGAACACCCTTAACAATTCCCTTCAGCACAATTGTATGTTCGTTGTTAGCGGTTGGTTAGATAGGTTGCAGGTGTTTATGAAAATGTTGGTTTAGTTGTGCAGAGATTGGGCATGGTTGTGAATGTGTTGTATAACAGAAAGGTTGTGGTATGAGATTATGGTAGAAATCTCTGGTGTTTCTTTATGTTATTTCAGCATGGATAAGTTTACTGTAAAGCAATACGGTATCATGAGATCTACAAAACAGTTAGCCATTCCTTTGCTCCAGTTGGCGTTGGCATTAATGGATAGTATGAAAAGTTATTTGTAAAAAAATACATAATTTGCTATGTAATATAATTACATTCTGACGATTACATACCAATGCGCAATTTGACTACACTTTTTTCATGACGCTTAATATATCTTCTAGTTACCATTAATCATAAATTCACATGCATTCATTAAAATCTTTGTTTATTTATGTACGCCAAACAACTTTTCACGATATGTGTATATTAGTGGTGTGTGATACTATGTACTAATGCTTAAAATATTTCGCCCAACGTTCATGCCGAATTCTTCTAATACTTCAGTCAATCGGCGATCTGCTCCGACAAAAAAACCCACTAAAACTCGGACCAAACAGCCAAAAGCATCAAAGAAAGTAAAATTCATAAGTAAGTATATGGAATTTTTTTTAGTCAATTAGAACGGCCTGGCCGTAATTTCTCGTTACATGAAATAGTACCATACAATTTTATATATTACGCAATGTGGGTCTACGAATTTAGGTAAATCCGTTGTTAATGAGTAGGAATGCCAGCTCGTTTAGTTGTCATAAAGAAGTGCGGTTTTATCCTTTCACACAACTACAATATTCGAATATTCTCTACAGAAACATGGACATAAAAATGTGTTATCGAAGGAAAAACAACATATCAGCTTTTTTAAATATTGTAAATTAGAAATTTCCCAAATATGGAATTATTCAGGCACAGCTAAAGTTGTTATAATATATGCATATTATGCCCAGGCCGTTCTATATGAATAAAAAAAAAATGCATATTATGCTACCTTCTCGGTATTAGATAGTGAAACGAAGTTATATTTACGTTTTGCTGATAGTATTCATGAATTTGTCGCCATTAACATTAAAAACGAATGGCTTATATGAGTGAATGCCCAAGAATAGAATTTCTAAAAGTGTCTAGCCAATATGTCTGGTCACGCAAATGCGGATTGGTAGTGTTCCTATCGGCTACGCGTCGGCCGTCGTGTTTATGTTAAGGGAGATCGATCGAAGCATTTATTGGTCAGCACACCGTTGAATAGGTTATTTTTTATCGATTGGTTTTTGGTTTCTATAATAAATGTTTTCTTGGCGTTGAGTTATTATTTTAGTTAAGATGTATCGTAGAACTATTTATTTGTTGTATCGAAACATCTTCACTGTGACAAGATGTACAATAATGCCATGCCGATATTATTTATTTATTTATTATTCCAGTATGACGGCTGAGCCATGCCGATATTAATCATTATTATATTTTATGTCAGTAATACTATGCTACTCAAAATGTAGGAAATTCAAAGGATTAATTTATAAGTATTAGATACTTTAAAATCATTGTAATCAATCAATTTAACGGCAGTTATTACATTTTTCATCGTTTTAACATATCATAATTGATAAACAAACTTTCAATACAATGCAGTTTTATATTATTAATTTGCTTATTTTATACTAGCACGCGTATTACTTATTACACGGCGCGTTTTTGCAAAAATGGCGAAAAAAATGATTTCAAACAAGATCATATCACGGCTCGGAGACGATTGGGTTAAATGGCTGACTTTTCAATAAAAATGACGTTGTTATAGCTTTAAAAGGGTTGGAAAAGGAAATGCCGTCTTCCGTCTTCCTTACTTTTTCATTATTCTCTTTCTCGGGCAACTGGATTCACTCGGTTACGGCTAAGGATTTTATTACTAAATGAAAAGTATTTTGCTATTTTCTGCTTCATTAGAGCATTGTAACACATAGCGACAGCCAGTCTTACAATGATGCGGGTTCTTTTGTGGTGATGAATCATTATTCCGCACAAGTTTCCTGCATCCTGTGCAGACTAGACGAACGTATAGTATCGCATGAAAAGGAATCCGTAAATGTATGACACCACGACGCTGAGGCTTTTTTAACGATTTGATCTGTTCAATAGCAGCAAACAAGCATGATAATAGACCGGAACAATACTATAGAGTGCTCAACATTAAACTACACCAAAAATTATTGTTTGAATGATTAATCTAAACAAATGTTGATGCTAGAAAGTGTGTTAATATTCTAGCAATGAATAATATTTAGATTGTTCTTTTCACGTTTAAACGTTTCAGGTTTTAATATCTTATCAATCCATTATACGCAGGACTGATTAAAAAGTCAGTGGCTTATTTAATTTAAGTTAAAGCAGAAAAAATGGTTGGATATAGACGACGTTGTGCAAAAGAAAAAATGCCTTTTTTGGTTTTCATAGTCCAATAAGTAACGTTTACAACTTACATAACATATTACTTGATTGATTTGATAAAAAAATCTACTTTTTCAAAAATGGTTGGTTAACTGATTAGTGTAAATTAATAAAGAATTCGACTGGTTGGACTACATTCTTCTTCATCTCTTCACAAAAATATGTTTAACATTCAGAAATATCGAAAATGAAATATACATGAAAAATGCAAACTTCTGTTACACGTAAAAGTCCTTATCCAGTATACTCTACTATCGAGTTTATTTGCCTAACGACCTCTTAGGTCATGCCTGCCATTTCTGGCTTACTACACTTATTGTTACCGCATAGTTGGATAGTCAGTCCTCGCCACTATGGGGAACGGCCCAGATGAGGCTTGCACCCTAGTCCTGCCGTGTGAAGACCGGCCTCGCTGTCGCATTTACCACCGGGCCTACCCATATAGTATATTCTTACATTTAACATTAAAGCAAGATGCACACCATTGCCAATAGACAACTTCAGACTGGTGTGTGTTGCAGATGTCGCGCCCTAATTCCTTCATTGAATGCATACCAAAAAGCAATTTCATACATCCAAGATTCAAGAGTCAAGTTGCTGCGTGATGCTGTCAGTCGATTAGGACTTTCCGGGCATGCTAGATAACATAAGCTTCAGATGAGCTTATGTATGTGTACGTGAGTCAGACTGTCAAGAAAGCAAAAAAAATCACAGCTCTCGGATGTATAACGTTCGTGCTTCAGAAAATCAATATTTTTGCAATAGCTATATCTTTTGCGGCATATGTACCAAATATAAGGCAGTTTGTCGTTTGAAAGCATAACATTATGATTATTTCTAAGAAACTATGAAATAACCTATTACTTCCCAGCGCATGATATTTGATACGTAAAATATTACCATTTTGGAAAGTTTCTTTTCTCTTTTTTAGAAATTGTATCAAATGCCAACAGAAGAACATGAGCATTGTTCATTCACTCAATAGGGCTTTTTTTTGCTGAAAATAATGTAAAGTCTTTTGAAGGATTTCATTCAAAATCCGCAATACAACATGAAAACGACTACTACGACAATTTGTCTTAATCTTGTTTTTATCTCATGATTTAAAACCATGCACAATAATGCTTTAAAATTTCAAAACGGGTATTTCAAAGATAAACCTTTTTTTATTTTCATTGATGCCGTAAGACTGTTTCTTTTCAACTTCTCTTCGCTAAGCAAAAGCGCAAACCATTAGAAACCCTCTTCAATTATGTTACTCTCCTTTTTTTCTTATTCTCGGAGATAACAACTATATGTACATGTACGTTTTTATGTATGGGCCATACTGCTCCCATGCTAGTCATCAGTAAATGTGTTTTTTATTTATTTTATTTTCGTGCATTTTTATTTGCAAACCAGTAACCAATAATCCCTGACGAAGCAAATGCTTTTTACTATCTCTTTTTTTGTACCATTGGGCATAAAAAAGTATAAAATACCGCTTAAGCATAAGCATAAGTACAAACCCGTTTGTGGATGCACAGAGGGAAATTAAAAAATGAAACATATTACCACATGCTGTCCAATTACCATCTAACGATCGTAATTACGACTAAATAACAATGTTTCGATGCCAACGCATTACACGAAATCTAACTTCAAAAAAGATATTTTACCATTTACTTTAACATTCATTTTGTGTGTATTTGGATCTGTTGCATATTCCCAATATCTTCATTGTTATATCTAATCAGTGGTCGATTACATGCTTACCTTGTAGGCTCAAGTAGGTCGACAAATGGAATCACACTATTTGCCAAATCAAATAGTAGATCGAGAATTCCATTGCCTTTATTCGATTCCATTTTATCCTAGATCCCTTTATTTAATGTCTAAGATTTTGTTCACAACAGTCAATGTGCACGCTATTTCTTTTGCAGGCCGAATTGAAAGGCTTCATGGCCCATATTCTTCACTTTTAGGGGGTAAAATATCGTTTAATTGTTCATTTTTAACGTGTGGCACTTTCATGTTTGATTAATTATTTTCAGCTACTGAGATCCGTTGCCAGGAAAAGTCGAAAGGCGGTCTGTGCTATGAAGTAATCCTGGCAGAACCGGCTGGAAACGTGGCGTTACCGAAACTACCACCAACCCAAGGCAAGAATGTATCCGCCGAGGAAATCGAAGAGAAGTTAAAGGCTGCGGAAGAACGCAGACTGTCCCTGGAGGCAAAGAAGATGGCAGACTGGTCGGCAAAGATGGCCAAAATAGAGGAGGCTTCTCGCAAGAAAGATGAGCTGGATAAGGAATTCAAAACACATGCCAAGGAGGTGCTGCACACTAAGATGGAACAATACGAGGAAAAGCGAGAACAACAGTTGTCGGAAATAAAGGAAAAACTAAAGGTAAATATGGTTTATTGATTGCATCTTCGCTGGCTTAGGGTAAACATTGTTGGCAGATTTTAATATATATCAATATCGAAATGTTTATCTAATTCTACTTGTGTACCATTGTACATAATTTATTAGACACACGCAGCGGATATTGAGAAAACGAGACAAAGCTTGGAACAGCAGAAGGTCGAGGAGCTGCAGAAACATCTGGAAGATAAATTACGAAACGCTGCCACTCTTCGCGATGATAACATCAAGAAAATACTGGATCGGCTAAAGGAACACGTAAGTATCGTATCTGATAGGGAAACAAGCCGATTGTCGATGATTTGATATTGTTTCAAAATGCTTCTGTCCAAAGTATTCGAGTACTTGTAATGTGGTTCGTACTCGCAGGTCTATCTATGTACACCCTTGTACCTTTCATATTGCATCGTACGCAACCATGGTTGTTCGAGCTGCGTTGTGTGTATTAAACTATTTGTTAATTTTAATTTTCCTACGTTTCTTCTCCACTTGTTTTCTCTCTTTCTTTCTATTTCATGTAACACATTTCCCACCACCGTGCACCATGTGTTTTTACAAAATACGCGGATATTGTTTTCCATTTGATATTAATCGTACAATCTGGCGGACCATTTCGTCCGTCGATTTATGGGATGTATGGTGTATTTAAAACTGCATGCATCGATGTTTTCATTTAACTTTTTGCGATGTCCTTTTGTTGACAATGAAAACATAATCTAATTTTTTGTGTTTTGTTTGGCATTTCTGTGATTTTTTATTTGTGTGGTGGTATGGACATACTTTTCGCTGACGGGATTATTGATGAAAATTGCTGCTTGTTACAAATACTCACGTTCTTATTTTTCACGCCTGTTCGATTTGTATTTCTACAAATAACACCGTTCGGTGTTACTTCTTGTTAATTTTGGAAAATAATTAATTATATCATTTGCCCTTTTTCATTACCACGGAACATTTGTATATTCTATGATCAAAATCATAATTTATTATAATTCAATTTGTGTTTGTTACATTCATTTTACTCTCTGTCCTTTGACGCAATTTTTGAACGTACGATACTTGTTTTAATAATATAACCTTTTTTTGTTTCGTTCATCATATTTTTATTCTTATCAAACATCATATCAATACATAAAAACCTGCACACACATACAGAACACTGATAAGTTGAACGAAGTCCGCGCAGCCTGCTACCAGACCGAAGCACAAAAGTCCACCGAAAAGACGCGTATCATCGAAAACAAGCTGTCCACCGCCGAGCTAAATCGTGAAAAGGAACTCCAGAAGAAATTGGAAAACATTCGCAAGCACGTAGGTTTCGTTTTGTTTTACTTTCATATGCTTTCAACACAAATAATTTGAACTTATTTCATACAAATTCTTTTATGTTTTTTCCTGTATGTTACTGTGGCTCGTATTGATTGTCCTTACTTGGGATTTGCACTTGATTTACATACATATATATTAACCATGGAAGGGGACCATATTTGTTCAATAAGTTAGGAGCGCAATATTGTTCGGCTAACATTTAGGGCTAAACTATTTTAACTTTTACAGGGTAAACAATTACCAACAAGAATAAGAACAGCAATCAAAGTTGATTTGCAATCATTAAGCATTTAAGGTTACTATATATAGCAGTATTAATGCAGATACATAAGATATGAATCATGATTTTGGTTTACAATTTTGGAGTTACAATGAAAAAGTATTTTTTCATATACTAACATAAACAGATATTTGTTCTGCATGCCAAAAATTCTAAAATTATGTAAGTCAGTCATCAAGAAAACTGTAATAGTTTAATCCGACTGTACCTGAATGAAAAAAATACTATACAAATGTTAAAAATATTTGTACTCCAGTAAAGTAAAGGTTGTGGTTAGGTTAGGAACAGTTAAATTAGCTTTCTCTGTCATTTGTTGTCATTAAAGGGTCTTAAGTCGCTGTATTGCTGTTCTTAAAAAAGGTTCGAATATAAGCCTTGTTCTTACTATTCGCAATGGTGAATAAATTTTCTCATGAGAATTGAATGTAATATATTTATTTAATGTATTTATTTTTCTTTCTTCTTTCCAGGAGCGACGTGCCGAATTGGTTCGTCAAAACAAGGCGGCCCTGGCTCAGAAGACCGATGTTACTGCTTCGTCTGGCTAGGTGTTGACTCAATATGCGAAACATACTTAAAAGCACATACACACGAGCTGCTAACACTAACAAAAAAGTCAAAATTGCATAATTTATTATCGAAAGTACGCGCAGACATGAAATCCCGTAAAATGTCTCTCCTTTTATTTCAAATTTGTTTTAATTAATGAACCAATTAGAGAGTTTTTGCGTTCTGCAGATAGAATGAGCCATATTTAATTTAAATACATATATACATATACAATTAAAGAAGAAATCGATCCCATTGTGATGAAAGGCAGGCAGCCGCCGTTTGAAAACGCCAATGACCTATTGTGAAAAGTGAAAAAGCATTAGCCAATCGAGAACTAACTGATCAAGATCAATAGCATTATCGAACACATAGCTTAAAGAAGAAAGAAAACAACGGAAGTACTATTGAACAACTAACGTGCGCATTGAACCAAGTAGATAGTTAGATTACGAACATCAACTTGAAGATCTGTAGCAGAAGTGTGGAGCTCATGAATCTGTATTAAGCATAAAAACCACGATGTTGTTTAATTTTTATTTGTGAACACTTTCGCTCATTATGCACGCGTGGACACGCGAAGAAATTGTTCATATGGTCCTGTCATCTGTCAGCAAACAGCTACGAAAGCACGATATGAGCTTAATGGGGAAAATAACATCTCAATCAGAAGCGCTGAGAAAGGCGACATGCGACTCTAGTGAAATTAAATGATACGATATGGAGTAGAACGATAAAAACAAAAGTATGATAAAGAGCTCAACAAAGCCAGCACAAACGATGAAGACTAACTAGAGATTTACCTTTGAACTGCCCTCGTGTGGGTAAGTCCTTTCTAAAAGGCTCGATGCTAAGTGTATCACACACAAACATAGAGAAGAAATAATGATTCGGTATCAACAACATCTTAGTTCTTCGCCAATGCGCAATGTCGCGATGATTGCAGACCGTAACTAACGCGACAGAATGGAAACAGGAAGGGAAGAAGGGATAACATACTAACAGGAAGTAGAAATAGTGCTAAAAACAATGAAGCAAAATAAACACAGCAAATTCTTAATGAAGCAAATATTTACCCTCTCCTACTTTTTTTCTCACACCATAATGAAAACGCTACAGACAAGAAAGTACGTATGCAAAAAAAAATAGATAAACATGTAAAGGGCAATGTTTAATGCGTCGGACACAGCTTGAAGGAGTTATAAAGAACACAACCGAGCGCAGTGCTGGCTGACGACACACACGTCGATGCTCATAGGCAGTATTTAATAAGCTCTGACTTAATCAATGCAGAGCCGATGTAGGAATTGAGTGAATACACGGGGTATGTTCAAGCAACGCCAACACCGGCTGGTGAATATGTCTAGTGGCATGTATTGGAAAGGCTAAGGATGTTTGATATGACAAGCACAAGCTGAGAGGATCAAATAAATGTATCAGAACATTGCAGAGAGAAGCGTCAGCGTCACTGCAGCCGAACAAGGTTAATGATGCAAAATAAGCAGTGCAGTGCTGCATAAAATAAAAGTAAATATCTATATGCAAACAATCGCAACAACAAAACACAGGAACCCAGCGTACAGCAACGCAAGAAGGATGAAGAAGAGATTGTGAAACGGGATTAACGCAAGACAGCAAGTAAAACGCATTATACATATATCGCCTCTGTGCCGCTATTTATACATTTATTCTATCAAAACAAGTAACACGTATTGGCCATTCTCGTGAAACAGCCCTAGCATATATTGTGTGTCTAGTGGAACAATACGCGACATGCTGACCAATCGAGTTCTTACTATTCGTTCAACTCTCTTTCGGCTTAACATGAGTTAAAAAGAAAGCGAAGGAAAAAGGAATAATGCTAGTTTATTATAAAGATATAAGTACACACATATATAAAAATGCATATATTTACAAGTTTCTTTACGCTTTTGTGAGGGCAAAGTATATAAATAGAAAAGCCAGACGGTAGCTCGGATCGAATGTAAGCTTGACGCTTTTGTGGGAAGGGTTGAACGGTTAAGGAGTAAGGCAAGGCAGGTTTAGAGTATGGTTTACTAAGCGGTGGATGCAATGAGATAAGAATCGGATAAGTGCTTTGCTAAAGAAAATATAAAAAAAGCTTTAGAAAAAGGGCAATTTGCACAACGTTATGAAGGATTAAAAGGGTATGAACGTTTGTGAGGAGAAGATCGCTTTTGCCACTAGTGTTCGGGAGACAGGATGCTGCTTTTTGGTAAATGTTCTTATTTTTTAAGTTGTAACGTTTTCGCTCCTATTGTTCGTTGCCGCTCAGTTAGCTGATAAGCAAAACGGAACCGAATTGATGTGTCCGACTGAATCGCCTTTTGTGTAATAATCTAATCAGCGTGTAATATGTGACGAAGAGCGTGAGTGTGATACAATATCATGTGTTCGAACCGAAATTTATCTTTCACGCTTCCATCAACAACAGCTTATCAAAACCAGCTAATTATAATTTTGAACAAAAAAACAATCAACCCATACTAAATGGGTTGAAATGAGTGTAGCAATTAAATTGGTGTGTAGGAGCTTATGGTGCAATTCAACTCACAATTGAATTTTATTTTCAATGTGAGGGGAACATTTGACAAAATTCTGTTTTAGCAAAGCTGCACAGCTGGGCAGCACATGACCAATTATGTTTTATTATTAAACAGTTCTCTATCTGCGGACTCTTGCCGTCTCCATTCGCCGTGTTTCACTGCAATAGCTCCTACACTGTTGGCGTTAAAAGTTTTCAAGAATTTAATGCAATGAGAGGATGAAATGTGCGGTATTTTTTCAGACATGTTCGCATGTCTTTCGAAAACAAAAATACTGACTAATTCTTTCCATGGTTTTGTGTATTGAATTGGTACATTATTTTGGCATCTTATTTGCTAAAAATGATTCCTTCTGGTGGAAGTAACGCAACACAAGCATCATGAAACTAACAACAAGCACATCGACTAACAGCTGTGCATGTTCAAGCTTCCAGTCGCCTCTTGGGATGTATGCAACAATATGCACCGGTGTGCCATAAGCCGATAGAAAAAAATATGCAGGAAAATATGGAAAATAGGCAGCAAAACATCATAGAAGAACAAAAAACCAATGTTAAAAATGCGTTGCGATTTTTATGCCAGCGATCAAGCACAAAGTTAAGAAAAGCAAGCACACAACGCTAGCATACAAAGCGAAAACAAACAATGAAACTGTAGCAGCCGCTGAAGTGTTAGCTAGAATCACTAATAAGATATGCAACTCCAAGAGATAATCGAGCGATACCTTGTGGCTAAAAGTGGTTATGGTGTGCGTAAAGCGTTAGCATTGTATTGTGGCATCCGCGTTCGTGGGCATAATGGCGATGATGGTTGAATTACAAAAATGGTAATTTTTTCCATCCAAACGAAAATAAAATAAAGTGTTGGATAAATATATCAGACAAAACTACAATGAGACAAATATATAACAGCACAGACATGTAGTGCAGCCATGAGATTACGAGCAACGCGTGAAAATTCCATCACAATATTAGCGCACACTCCTAACGGAGAAGCTAATTGATAGAACAGAAACACATACATACACACATAAACATGCTACAGAAGGCAAGCTATACAGCGTTTCTCGATAGATCTGAGGTATACGTCAGTTGAAGTTTCATCATCGTCAAGCAATATTCGACTAGCGGCAATTGAACTGCAAATGTCAAAAGCATTCTAAGAGATGCGGGAACTTGAACTACAATCAGCGTCAATTGAACTGGACTACTCAAGGAACGGATGGCTGCGATCCCGGTAACAAATGTTCCTTTCGCAGGCGGTGTATTGTCGGGTTAAAAAGATGAAATTTGTCTCAAAATTTAACTAGGGGTAAATTAGCAGAACCGTTTAATTCGTGTTGAGGTAAATTTCAACTTTTCAACCAGAAAATACATCGCCTGCGAAAAGAACATTTAGTTCCGGGATAGGAACCATCCGTTCCTAGAGTGGTCCAGTTCAATTGACGCTGCTTGAAGTTCAAGTTCCCGCATGTCTTAGAATGCATATGACATTTGCAGTTCAATTGCCGCATGTCGAAGTTTGCTTGACGATGCAAAGTGGGTATAGGAACTAGGTGGGCTCATAGGTTTGCTGCGGAATTTACGTTTGACAGTTACGGGTTCGATTCAGATACGCGTATTTTCAAACACACACACGCGTATTTACACTTTACTCCGGGCAGCACAACCAGATGGAGCACACACACATTGACAAACGATCGAACCCGTAACTGTCCAATTTTATTTCATTTTTCCATGCGCAGTTGTCAAATCGTTAGGCATAAGCCCACCTGGTTCCTATACCCACTTTGTTGACGATGATGAAACTTCAACTGACGTATGCCGCAGATCTATCGAGAAACGCTGTAAAGGCAAAAACACAGCATAAAATAATCCAAACACGACGACACAGAAGACACATTCAAATAACAACAACAAAACACGGCGAAGAATGATGAAAGGAGCAAGAGAAAACGCATGTAAAACCTTGATTTCCAAAATAAAGACAACAGAAAAGAATGAAGAAAATACAAAACGTTTGTTTTGTTATAAATTGAGCTATCTTTTAGTTAATATGAGTCCGAAGCAAATGCACTGGACACAAAATGCAGCATTTAATCTAACTAACGTAAACTTTTCAAAAGTCTACTGTAATGTAAATAATTCATCGAAATGGTATGATCGAATTCCGAAAGTACCATGATAAACTGCATCGCTCAGTCTCTACTGTAGGTGATGTGGTGTCATAATTTAACGGTACTAACAATTTCAAGGATTACATTTCTTTGATTTTTGATATTTCTAGTTTATTTGATATCGCTCAAGGCCTAACGCCTGGCAATTCGACAAACGGGCATCATGGTGGGAATTTGGAACAGATGAGGCGAGTTAACGCTAACTCTAACTAAGTTTAAACCGTTTGTTGTCTTCAAAGTCTTGACTTTTTGTTACTTATCACAATCTGGACGGTCTGATTGTATTGCTATTAGGGCTTTTTATAGGTGAATGAAATTTGCACAATATGTCGGAAATAAAACTAATCATTGTATACTGGCGAGCCTGAGGTCGATGTTTTATTAGACACATCAAAATACATAAAAAAAACCTCACGAAATCGGGGTTACAGTTCACGTTAGGATAGTTTCTGTACACTTTACACCTTGTATTGCTTCAACCGTCCAGGAATTCTACTGATATTGCCACACTGCAAAGTTTGGTCCATTTTCTAGCAGCGGCGGTCGATAACGTTCGATCGTGATGGTTTCATCGAACACATTCTCCACATTGTAGAAGGCACGCAATTCTTCTATGGCTTGCTCCTCGATCTGCGTCTGAATTAGTGATTTGGATTTAATCTTCTCAAAGTATCGCTTTTGGATGCGTTCTTCTTCCAAGATTTCGTTGAAATCCTTCTCACCGCCACTGTGCCGAGTGCTAGAATGACGTTGCCGTTGTGACTTTTTGGGTAGGATCGTAGTGTTCTGATCCGCAGCGCCACTGCCACACGTAGTACTGCTTTCGCCCGGTTCCGCTTTCACTGGTTTACTTGGCTCGTTTGTACTATTGTTACGCTGCTTACGTCCAGACAGCGAAACATCCGATCCTAGTGCTGGTTCGGTAGTTTTGAACAGATCTGCCACAGGTACGGTTGCCACATTTTTCCACGGATTAACCGGAACAATGGGTACGGTTTCCAGTGTGTCTGTATTTAATGTTTTTGTCATCTTGGATTTTTCCGAATTTAGCCGCTTACGCTCTTTTTGTGACAGTCGTGCGTTGTGGATGGTAAAATCGCTCAAATTAAGTGTAGCCGACCGCGGAACATTGCTGGCCGATTCGTAACCTTCGTCGGGCGATCGCAGCGGTACTAACTGGGGAGCGGTTGGGCTACGTTCCAGCACGGTGCGTAGATTGGAGAAGCTTTCGTTCGCGGGTTGTTGCGCCTCCTCCTTCATCAGCTCATTCGCACGCAATGCAGCCGAAAGTGCAGCTTTTCTTTTCGAATCTGCCGATACCGTCTGCCATACTTTATTCGTCACATTTTCGTTCGTGGCGGAACGATCGAGCGCAGTATCGGGTTTGCTCTTTGGAGAAGTGTAGCTGGTGCTAGTGTTTGCCGATTTGCTGGCAGAAATTTTTCGTTCCTTCACTGCAGCCGCCTCTTCCAGGACCAACCGTTCCAGGTAAACCATCGCTTCCTTCTCGTAGTTCCGTTTTTCTCGCTGCAGCTTCGAAAGTGCGGTCATGTTTGTCTGTTTCCCTTTGGGGGTGAACTTCGTAGAACGTTCGGTGGAGGTATTCGGCTGATCGGACGCTTTTTGATCGAGATCGATACGAAAGTCGCTTACAAACTGTTCCAACTCATCGTCGCCAATTGCATCAGCAAATGGCGTTATCATGCGGTATTCGGAAAGACGAAAGAATTCCTTGTAGAAATGATCGATCTGCTCTAGAATGGTTGGTTCGAGTCCGTCCAGCAGATGCCACTCGAGCAATCGGGCAAAGTTAACGCTTACAAACTGCATGCAAACGCTCTTTAACACCTCACAGTTGTACTGATAAGCAAACTCGAGCAGTTCGCCTACATTTCTTAGATGCACTCTTTGGCTGAGTATCGTTTCAAAGATGCTCTTGAGCTCTTCTATCAGAAATTGATCGCAGATGATAATCATGCTTAAAATAAAGTTTTCCGAGTACCGCTGCCTCCGCACCCGTCCATAATCGTTCCGTTCCAGGTAAACCATCGCTTCCTTCTCGTAGTTCCGTTTTTCTCGCTGCAGCTTCGAAAGTGCGGTCATGTTTGTCTGTTTCCCTTTGGGGGTGAACTTCGTAGAACGTTCGGTGGAGGTATTCGGCTGATCGGACGCTTTTTGATCGAGATCGATACGAAAGTCGCTTACAAACTGTTCCAACTCATCGTCGCCAATTGCATCAGCAAATGGCGTTATCATGCGGTATTCGGAAAGACGAAAGAATTCCTTGTAGAAATGATCGATCTGCTCTAGAATGGTTGGTTCGAGTCCGTCCAGCAGATGCCACTCGAGCAATCGGGCAAAGTTAACGCTTACAAACTGCATGCAAACGCTCTTTAACACCTCACAGTTGTACTGATAAGCAAACTCGAGCAGTTCGCCTACATTTCTTAGATGCACTCTTTGGCTGAGTATCGTTTCAAAGATGCTCTTGAGCTCTTCTATCAGAAATTGATCGCAGATGATAATCATGCTTAAAATAAAGTTTTCCGAGTACCGCTGCCTCCGCACCCGTCCATAATCGTTGTCATACAGGAAGGGTATAATGACGTCCATATATTCACGCGGAACCGTTCTTAAATCGGCCGCTGTACGTTTTTCAGTCCAACAATGTGCAAACATCATGTTAAAATAGTCTAACCGTGCAACCAGCACACATTTGTGCGCCCGCATCTTCTTGTCGTCCTGCAGTTCGATCGTTATATCGTACAGCTCTGGATAGGAATCGTGACGCAGCTTCGGAAACGGTTCGATCGGTGGGTCAACCTGCAAGCTAAAGAAGCGCATACATTGAATTATGATGTTACGTTGCTAAATTATCATTATCCATACTACATACCTTTTCACCGATTGCGATAGTACAGACAGGCGAAGTTTGTCGAACTGTTGTTTCAGCTTTTGACACATAGCGGTTAACTCCGCATCGTCGACGTTACTCACAATCTCGCCAGTGCCTGGTTTCTTGAGCAGCCGTTCTACGTCCGCACGTGCGATCAGTTGATTTGTGTAAAGGTAGCGCATGATAAGCCGAAAGGCTTGCAATGTTATGCCCCCCAATCCATGCTCCTTCAGCACAAACTCTTTTTGCGTGGGGAACTGCTGCAACAATTTACGCAGCGCGTCCGATCGATGGTACAGGATGAAGCGATGGCTAGCAAAAGGTTCATCTTCCACGTACAGCACCACGTCGTGCACGCCGTCCATTTCGTTTGCATCAGCCAGCAACGTACCATAGTCGTAATTTGATTCTGCCAACTCTGGCACGCAAAAGCAACGTCGCGTATTTTCCACCAGCGCGGCATAGTTTTCCCCATCCGCGTCGCACGTAAAATCGACCACATTGCTCAGATTCCGTACGCGCCGTAGCTCTATGCGGCTTTGCAGCGTGTCGCACAGCTCCTTCCGGGTGTACGTTTCCTTAAACTCGCTGTACTGCTGCTTAGCCGATCGGGGAAGCTTGTTTGTTATAATGCCTTGGTACAGATTGCCGAGAAGCAGCACGAGCGCGTGCTGTGAACACCATCGTATCTTTTCCACCTCCAGGTTGCGCGATTGGGCAAACATACAGCGTACGAACTGTTGGCAATCCTCGTACCATATGTAAATGTTGCGCGACGCGGTAAACACGATCACGCGTAAATCGCTTGCACGTTTCACCACATCGTCCTGTTCGGTTTGCAACTCGCCACCTGCTACCGAGAGGCATTCTATTTTTTCCAATCTATGAAAATACGGTACGGTAAATGGTAACATTTAATTAGCAAAAAGACTGTACATTACCGAGCATTGTTGTTAAGGGTTTTACACTTTCCCAGATATTTTTCAATTGTCCCGTAGTTGATTTGCCTGATATTTCTGTATTCTTTTGAATGTTCTCGTTTTGTTAAACTCTCATTTTTTATACTAAAACTAACTGGAAGAGATGGTTGAGAGTAATGATCCAATAATTTGGGCAATGTAGATAAAATGTGTTTTTTTTTGTATTTAAATTATTTTTTTTTTCAGTCCTATACTTTCGTGTTTCAAACATTCATAGTGTTGTGCTGAGAATATAACCTTTCAAACGGGAAACCGTCAAGTAATTTTGGGACAAGTTAAAAAAACTGAAACACCAATGGAATGTGCATGTATCTTTCAAGTTTACGGTCAATTACTATTGCTTGGTTTTCAATATTTGCCTCTCCGTAAGCTCGAGCATACTTACAATGGTTTTTTGTACGTTTTCACTTTGAAGCCGCTGAAAATGTGCAGAAAATTTTGCATTGTATAAACTACAATGGCGGCATTGCTTGACTCGATCAGTTTGATGGTTGTGTCTCGCTTTACGGCACCACCATCGTCTTTGAGCGTTGTTCCTTCTGGTATCAAGGAAATTGGTTTCGGAAGCACGATCATGTCATTACGCGAGTCCCGTTTGAGACCAAACTGGCCACCGTTCAGCCCCCACACGTAGAATTCCGTGTCCAGCACAGCGATGGAATGATAATCTTTCGCAATCACACGATTCACCGTTTTCCCTCTGTAAGCACACAAAACACACGCTCAACATATCAAGCACACACAAGTAAAGATCGATCTTAGTGCGAAAACTTACGCTAAATGGCAGTGACCCGTAATTTCCTTAAACGCAAGCAGGTTCGGTGGTGGTGGTTTCAGTCCCAGCTGGCAGTGTTTATTCTCGCCGCATGAGTAAATCTGCAATGCGGGAAAGTAAACTTCAGAGTGTTTTCTGTGATTCCGTCGAGTGTAATCTGCGTCGTACATGATTACTATCCGTGAGCACGAGCGTGTGGTACTTCGCCGCGGCCACATCCGTAATGCGTTCGTCGTCTTTCAGCGTTAGAGGCACTTTCATCGGGTACGCAATGGTGTCCTCCATACCCAGCCCGAGCCGTCCACCAACACCATGGCCAGCAACGTACAGCTCGCCCATTCTGTGCGTCAAGAACACGCTATGGTACGAGCTGATTTCCAGCTTCCGAATGGTAGTGCGCGTTTTGCGGAAAAATTCCATACTTTCCGGGCTATTCTTGTCCTGTGCGTTCCCAATACCTAGGTTGTAGTGTTTGTTTTGTCCCCAGATCATGAGCTCTGGCCCCAGCGCAACGCGTTCATCGTTTCTACTCTCGATCTGTTCCGACACGTTGTTACACAACTGAATAGGATTTACGAAATCTTCATCCGGAGCATCGAGTGCGGCACCATGTTTCACTAGCAAAACGGCGGCCCGAATATTCCCATAATACATGGCCCGGTG
>KZ062029.1:145533-241688 GCA_002091835.1 Anopheles maculatus
GTTTCCTTCTCTACACACTCAACCATAACAAATACGGTAAGAAACGCCAACACGATAAACACCGCCGTCCTGCAAGCTGACAGCAAATAAAAAAATTCCAACCATGTCGTGTATACTGATAGATTGAAAAGTTGGCTCGTTCTCAAGGTGTATACACATTTTGAATTTTCTCAAGCACGTGCGCTTCTTCAGTATATTTCAGCGGCTTGTGAAATTCGGATAATAAACACGCTTGCCAAATAAAAATGTACTCTTTTTATGTGATCCAAGACTGTGATCAATTGAATATATTTCTTAATCATGAGTTCATGCTTAGGTCACAAGGTTATTTTTGCGTTTGTTGCACTGAAATGATATTTTTAAACACTACAAGAATGCTGTGAGCATCCCATAACATACGAGCGGACGATCGGCCTCCCCCTACTGGCGCCGCGGGATGTAAATTCTTCTCCTGCATGGTGAGAGGATTGGATGCCAGCTATAGCACACAAAGCGTTTAATCGCACGATCTATCTAGTGCAGTGATTTATTACGTTAAGCTTATTTTCCATTGCTCACGCATGCTTTTGCTCACGCATTTACTGCAATCGTTTGTAAATAAACTCTATACACAAGTAAAAAATATAGTTTCTTACTTCCATCATCTTTTGTTTTGATTTTTCCATCATTATTATCAATAAATTTTTTACCTTCATTTGTTCTTATTTCGGATTGCAACACATCAATTGTGGGTGTCTGTTTTTTTTTACAAATTACATATGCATTGCAAGATCTTTTTTCCAAGCGGCCAGCGGATTTACTACCGCCCTCTTTGCACTTAAGCAAACATTTCAAAGCAAACACATTCGATCTATTATAATGTTGCAGCGTTTTAATAAATATCTTAATTGGATTAAAATAATCATTATTCTCGGCATATTACGACGAACCACAACGTAGCTAGCTGCCAAACGGTTTAGAACGTATCATATAAAGCAAACAGTGCGTGTTTTTATCTTCAAAATCCAGCAATCAAAATACACAATAAAATACAACGAAACAGAAATCTTACTTCGTACATCTTTACAACTAAAATAAAAGCTACAGTAAAAAAATATCGCTTTCCACATGTTTTTCAATAACTTGAAATCACTGGCAAAATGGGATTATATGTGGGGTAGCAAAAAAAAAAAACAAAACGAAAACAAACAAACACTAAAGTTACCAAACAATTATCACTGCTAAGCCTAGGACTGCACGCAGAATAAATATAATAACCATTAAAATATGCAAAAAAGACAATAATAATTTCACCAGATGGAAATAGAAGACGATCTGCATAGTAAATTTTTAAATGTGTAAAGCAAATATTTTCCTCCTGTTGCCAGCGCTCTTCTACAAAGACGAGCGCGTGTTAAGCAAAGCGAGAAACTGTGGCTTTTTTTGTACGATTTGCTACTAGCATCAATCGATAAATAGTTTGACGAGAAGTTTTTAATAACTGGCTTAAACCTATGGAGGGGATCTTGTAGTCCAGCGTCGTCAGATCATGTTACGATCTGTCATGTTGTAGTGCTTGCAATGATTTCAAATATCCAAATGTCTGCTCAAATAAATGCCAATCCATGTCCACAACTAGGTTTATCGTTCTTCTTTTTTTCTTTTCTTCATATACGGTCGGTGAAACTGTATACTCATGTGGTAAAGCTAAACATTTCGTTTGCATTATGTGTTGAAACTGGTGTACATTAAATCTAAGATAAATATGTATATGAATAATCGCCGGGTCCTAGGGTTATGCTTTGTTCTGAATCTTTGTGTGCACAACTAGCTAGAGCTTTGTATTTTCATGTTTGTTTGCTGCTTTCCGACGCTTTGCACTAAAGACAGTGACATTTTCTATAGTGAATCTCACTTATATTGCATGACATTTTGTACGAGAAGCTTAATTCCATTATATTTTATCAGATTTCATTCATTCACGGTTTCGCTACTTCCGATGTCGGCACACACTTTCGAAGCAGAAATATAATTTATACTAATCTTGTAATGTTTGTGAATTTAGCTGCTTGTGAGCTATTTGATACTTGCATTAAAAAGGTTTATGCTGTGCAGATACTTTACCGTTTCATGAATTAAATGGAACTGAGCGCCCGTAAGCATTTTTGAACGCTGAAAGTATTACGAGACCAGTATGTATGATTGCGATTTTACAACTCTTATTTCTTGTAGAAAGAGTTGAATAGCTCTGGGACAAATAGGGCATATGTTGGTTGGTTTAGAATCCATAGCGTTCAAACAAGAGATCTAACATCATATTTTGTTAGCATGAATTTCGTTGTCTTTGCGTTCACACACTGCAGCCGAACACTGAACAGGCAGGCACTGGAAAAGTCCTTGTTTCCGTTAACCGAAAGGGGCGCCCTGCTGTGTTGTGCATTATTGTGGATACTGGTTTGAAAACACCAATCTACAGGGGATGCATTTGTGCGCCAAGACCTGTAAGCACTAGTTGAAAAGGATTTTTTTTTTCAACTCAACTGTTGCCTCCACAGCACTTGCTGCAATTAGCAGAGGGATCGGTGAACACACACTGTATTTGAAACTATTCATTCTGCTGAATAATGCCGGTTGCTACAATTATCACGCGCAAACTTAATTTTTACGTTCCTGGTTCATAAACTCATCCACTATATTGTTGAGTGCTTTTGCAGCACCGTCCAGTGTGCGACCGTCCACCATTTCCGTTACGGTGACGGTCGTCTCCTTAACCATTTCCGGTACGTTTGGCTGAGTGGTGTGCGTCGTGACGGTTGTGATCTTCTGTAGTATTTCATCCTCTGGGAAATCTCCATCCGGTGTAAGGGTGATTGTTTTAGTGGTCGTTGTCGTTCGAGTTGTCGAGGTGGAAGTTGTCTCTACACCCGTATCCGGATCCAAAGTCGTGGTTGTTATTAAGGGGCTTTTCAACAACTGAGAATTTTACCGAAAAGAACATTTTAATGGCACATTATTGCAATGTTGATGTGAAGAAAAATAATTTTCATCATCCGGAAAAATGTTTTTTGTCTTATTGGTTCCGTATTTTAGGTCTTGACACTGCTAGCCGACAAAGATGTTTGCAAATCGATACACGGATTGCAACAAAACGTAACAACGAATAATGTATTTTTTGAAAAATTATGTTCGCCCAAATTGCAAAAAACATTTAACTCAAAATTTGGAACGTTCTGGCGCGAAACACTTTTCAGTCGCATAATACCATACTCATTGCGACTACCTGATCCTGTTGATCCGCTGTTAATTGTTGATCTCGCAGCTGTTTCAATAACTGTTCTTCCATATCTTCTGAACCATCAAATTTTAACGTGGTGGAAAAGATTGTAGTAGTACGAATGGTTCTGCAATTAATAATACATTCAAAATTAAAACGAATAATGTCTAAACTTTCTAGCATCTTACGAGTATTTACCCATCATCGGATTCATCTACGACAGTATTTGTTTCCGTGCGTTTCGATCCATCGGGTTTTGAATCTGTGGTTTCGATTGGCGGTTCGCTTGGCTCCATGCCGGTCATTTGATCATTATTTTGAACAAGGTAGTTTTCTGAAATTGAGTAATGAAATCACAATTTTACAAATACTATTATGTCTACATGCATGATTACAGCAACGCTTAAATGTTAACCGCTTCTGGTAAATCAATTTAGATTTGCTGCATTTGCTTGATTGCAATTAAACCGTTGTTGTTCAATCATTTTGGACAGTTTACTTCAAACACATGCAAAATTTCAATTATCTTTTCATGCGATTCTTGTTACGTTAATATTGAAACACTGTTAGTTGTTATTGCTACTTTATTTTCGATTATTCTACAACATATTTGTATAGCGATTCTACTGCCGTTAGCGATATAAGGTAATTTCTAAAGGATTTTTTAAAGGTTTTTCTGTATGTTTTTACGCTTTTTAAATTCATGCATGTTTTAAGTTGTGCAAGAGCAATATGTTCATGATATTAGTATTGCATTGCTGCTCATATGTTTGGCACGTTGATGTGAATAATTACTCTTAAAGATAAGGGAAATTTAATAAACACCATTAGTACAGGTCCTAAATGAGGTAGCTTGGAAAGTAAATTGTTTGTTTTTTTTTATTTTTTTTAGGGAAGATGTTATGAAAAAGGAAGGAATAGTGAAGTAACACTTCATGAAAACGAATTAATTGGTATAGAGAAACAAGAAAAAAGAGAAACGACATAAAAGAAAAGAAAAGAATACGATAAATAGAAACAATCATTGTAACAAGAGAACACACACACGCATACAGGAAAAAAAAACACAAAACACGGTAAGTTAAATCATACTGATAGACAAGGAGAGAAGAACATTCAGTTATCAAATAGGGACACCAAACCGTTCAAAACAAGTCAAATGCGTTTTTAGAGCGATAGACAGAGAAAACATTGGACATTGAAGAAGTGCTAAATATTTCAAAGAACAAGAAGTGGCAAATAGAAGTGACAGTAAAAAGCGTCGGACAAAGTAGCCAAGAAGAACTAGAATGGTAGTAAGTTCTCTACATACTAATTTCTGTACTGCCTTCTGCTAGGCCCGATCCCATTTGAACCAGTACAGAGCCACCACCACCATCACGAACATCACTATTATCGATATCAGATTCGTTCGCTTCGTCTTCACCGTCACCGTCACCGTGCATAGTGATATCGACCAACATATCCTCCGCTATCTGCGGAGGCATTTCGTCATCGATCAGATCGTTGGATACTTGAGTTACGATTACCGCTACTCTCGAGGAGGTAACGGCGGACGAAGCAGGGTGCGATTCCTCGGTGAAAGCAGTGTCCGTTTCCGGATTATCACCGGTATGATCATTTGCAGCCTGGTTGATGTTGACTTTACCTTAGGTGGGAAAATTGAGGATAAAACAATTTGGAAGACAAAGATTTTGAGCGTGTTTTACCAATAGAAGCAGCGAAGTGTGTAACATGATAACACGAATATAGGAAGGTACACCGATAGATTCCAATTTACAGAAAGTTTTTGTAGTAGATGAGGAATTTCGATTCATAAGAGGGTCAACAGTTCTAGATAGTATATAGCAATAGCACTTTTTCCTTGGTTGTTTAAAACAACCTTATACTTAAGTTCTAAAATACGCTTTCTTTCTACATTCAGATGCAGACTTCAACGATATTTTTTATCTTAGTATTGTGGAACCAATCTACCATCATAACGGGAACCATCACCAATAAGCAAGCGTTTCAAAAGTGTGTTACGGTTTGCAAATAATAGAACCCTACATAAATAACCATGTTGAACAAAACACCCCATAGTCATATGGATTATTGGTATAATAGTTAGTACAGCGTAATATGGCATAACAACCCGTTCCGAAAAATTTGTCGAACAACCAAGAGAAATGAACAACAACTGAAACCACGAAACAAATGAAAATTTAAAAAATAACTACTTTTACTAAAATCCTACAAGCAAACTGATTCAGGTTATTATGCCGACTGTGAGATAACGTCTCCTATGCGATAAGGTTAGTCTATCATGGGTGGTAAAATATAGCAACATCTACGACTCCGCGCGGGTTAAAATGTTGCTTTTTTGTCCAACCGAAGCTATGGTAAAGTGAAATGTATTCGTGTGTGTGTGTGTTTTTTTGTGTGAGAGTTAGCGATAAATTTCTTTCAATCTAAACAATGCCCGTTGCGATACGATGAAGAGAAATTTTAAAATCTCCTGCCACATTCAAGGAGTTGCCAAAATATCATCCTTCCACAGGGGGCGCATACACATACATCTTTACAACATCATGAAAGGCACGTAGGGACATGTGAAACGAAAACGGATGAGCACTAATGAGATAGGCAAACATAATGACGATAATAAATGAAATGAAAGACGGAAAGGAATGTGTTGGGTATGGATGAATGAACGATCGTGGATGGATGCAATGTTAGGATATGGTGGTGGGGGAATTCATCAATGTGGTTCTTTGAATGGTAATTAAAAGCGTAACAACATGAAGAACATCATGACTGAAATTATCAGCCCAAAACGGGCATGAAGTTATGGCAGTGTAAAAGAAGGAACGTAAGAGGTTTAGATAGTTCAAAGCTCTTAAATGAACAGCAAGAGAAGAGAGAAGAGTGGGTGTGAGCTGAGTGCGCCATTTACCTGTTTCATCGTCATCGCTCAGCTCGCCCGCAGTTTCGTGCAGGGCAACATCTGATCCACTCGATGATCCCGGTCCTGTTCGGATAGAAAAGTTGTTGCTGGTGCTACTGGAGGGTGGCTGCGCCGGTGGCGGTGTTGGCTGGCAAACAGTTATCGCCGGACTGGTCCCATTGGGCTGGTCGTCTCTCAGCACGACCGATTCATCCTCGGTGATGGTAAGACCCGAAGGAACAACCTTAGTTCGCAGCGTGCGTCTTACGATTGATGTCGACCCGGACTGGTGTTCACGACGTCGCTGTTGCGGATCTTCTTCACTTTCCGAACTACTGCTACCTCCGACGATGAAACGCTTCTGACCATCCGCTTCAGTTGCGGACGACAGTGCGACCGTGTATCCTTCGAGGTCTTTTTCTTCGGGAGGTGACGGATCCTCCAGTAGGCTAGACGATCGACGGTCATCGTCACTCGTCAGTTCGTAATCGTAGTGCTCCTCCGTGATGATGACCAAGTTGCTGTTATCGTCCTCATCCGTTACAACGCCACCCGTAGCTTGCTCTTTTTCCATCTTGGCAAAGTTTTCCGGCGACGTTTGCACGAAAATAAACTCATCAATGTCACCGGAATAGTCTGCCGGTACCTCGGAGATGTTATTATCGGACGAGATGATAACGATTTGTTCGGATTTCTTTTGTTCGGTTTCGCCCGGTGTCGAGAGAGACTTTTCGTACGTACGAGCACCGAGAGTGAGTCCTTCGGCGACGGGATCAATGTGATCCAAACTGTACCGCCGATCGTTTGAAACGTCCTCCAGATTGACGGATGATATCTCTATTTGGGGGTGTCGTGCATCCGATTCTGGCATTTCCCACTCAATGTCCCCGACCGTAGGACGTTGGGCAACGGTTTTGTTGATTTTAATGTTCACCTTCGAATGTTTTTTTATCGTTTTCACTTTACCACTTTTGTCCGTTTCGAGGTCCAGCTCAAATCCTTCGGAATCTTCGTCGTGATCACTGACGGCCGAATCGCTGCCAGCCGTTTCCACCGCCACCGGACTGGTTTCCTCTTCGTCATCGTCATGCGTGTCATGATCTTTGATGGCTTGCTGAATAATTTCTTGCACATCCTCGGCTACTGCTGACCGGAGTGAAGGAGTTGGAAGGGATGATTGTTTGTTCAGCGTTGTGTTTAGATGTAGTATGTGTTTCGTTTCATGATTATCAAGACAAGGTTAATTCGGTTCAGAGGATCGAGAGATGGTATGAATCGTTCCGTTGCAAAAGGATTGGCGCCAGAGGTGAATCAAAAGGGAGGCATCAGACGGGTCAGACGGGTTTTTATGATCATTCGTCGAATAAAATGAATTTTCGTGTGATGTTGTTAAGAACATAGGGTAGGAGGTAAGACGAAGAGACGTAAAAAAAAGGAAACAAAATTCACATACAGAGTGACGACTAATGAGGGGATATATAGTGATAGAAGAAACAGTGAACGAAAACCGGATACAGCGTGAAAAGGAGACAATAGATAACAGATAAATGACAGAGCAGACGTATTGTGCGGTTTAAAATTTCGATGATCTGTGAAAGTGCACACAGGGGTCAGACATTGGAACGGCGCTTGAGAACGTCAATGGTATGAAGTATCAGATGAAGCTTTCTGGCAATGTTTGAAACACATTACTTTCTATGTCTATACTGTTTCACAGCAGTAGATAAAAATGAACTATCCAAACTCTAGTTACAGAACGAACATTTGATGAAGAAGAATGTACACGCATTTTGCATATAACCTCTGCACCTGTTCCAAATGCATGAATCATTTTGAAACGCTCACATTTCCTTTTTATGATTTTTTTTTTGTACAAATCGTAATGAAATAATGGTATATTTTAATGATTTGTAGAAACTATTATGAAATAAAACATAAACCAAACAAAAGCAATACTACATACAGAAAAAACACGATGTTTACAAATAATGTATAAACAACAAATAAAAGACAAACAACAAACGGAAGAAAACACTGAACATAAATGAAACAAGTTTTGAAGTCCAGTAGAATACCATCATTTCAAATTTCTTATTCCACACTAGGCTTTTTCCCGATTTGATAGTAGCATTCCAAAAACTTTTCCACATGTACTATACTAAATAACACAATATCTTACAAAATAGATTAAACAAACACGAGGTTTATATTCTTTCTGCTATACTACTATCTATACTTCAACGAACGAAGGCCCATACGGTACAAGATATAAGTAAATCGCACTCTAGCAATGGTTGAAAATTTGTTCACAAGATGGAGCTAGTCCTGTCTAGTGGTACGTAAAACAGAATGTAAAAATCAAAAACGAAACCCAAGCAACATTCCTCATCTCTATACAACTATCCAAGGTAGTTTGATAAACCTTTACAAAGACGTAGACCTAAGGAATAGTTTCAGGGTGAAATACAGACAATAGTGAATTGTAATAACACTTTCTTTGGGCGGAGATAAAAGAGTTAATGAAATTAAAATGTTTTTTTTTTTCATTTTTTTACACATAAGCATCACACTTGTGCTTATGCAAATAAAGAACACAGGAAATTTTATGTCATTGTCATTGTAAAAAAAGAACACAAAACTTACAACAACAAAGAAAAAAAATGAGAAAATCCAGGCATTTCAGAGTTAAAAGGTAGGTTATAAAATACGAACGTTTAGTTTACAAACCAAACCAAAACATCAAAACACTAGAACTTGATTATTCATCTGGGCTCATCGGTGGAAATTGGCGAAAGTGAAAAAAAATCATCTTTACAATTTCAATTTCAGTCCCGAGAGCAAAACTTTTAGGTTGAAAGTAAATAATTAGAATATGACAACTTTTTTAAATGCAGGATGGGATTCAAATCGAGATGATAAATCAAATGCGAGTCAGTGTATTCAAAACTAAAAAACACGGGTAGGTACACAAAGTGTATGGCACATGGCCTTTAACTTACCGTCATTTCGTCCTTCTTCGGTGCCCGCCTGGCTGCTGTTCTGACTGACTTGCGTATTGAAATCGGCCGGACTGGGTGGGGGCGTGGAAAGATCTTCCCTCTTGATCGCTGCTATTCCGAAAATTTCGCTCTCACGACGAATCTGCTGGAACGCTTCCGTAGTGTCTGGAGATACGGAATCAGTTGGTGAATTGTTGTCCGCTGGTATTTGTTTGTGTTTTTCGACTGCTTCGTGTTCTTGCTTTTCTTCCGTTTGTTCATGTTCAGATTCTGTGAGAAAAGGAACCGTATAGATGATATGTGTCGCATACGCAGCTTATATTCAAAATTTAGACTAAAAACTCACCGTGCATCATACTACTCGTAGCCACTCCATTCACCTTTGCTGGATCGATTTCATCAAGTCCATTCATCGAACCGATTTGCCGCTGCGCAACACGTCGCTCGTACTCGTCAGTAACCGGTTCCAAATTTGTGATCGATTTGTTCACAATGTCCGGCCGATTGATTTTGATAAGGGCCTGCTCGAGCACATTACCGGTCGCATCTCTTCCGGCCTGACGCAACCAGAGCCGCAACATCACGATTGCTTGCTGAGCTTCGTCGTTCGGATATTCCGCTCGTATCAGCTCCACGTCTGACGGTGCGATCGCCAGCTCATCCGCCAACAGTGGCCAATCCGATCCCAGTAGATTGCAGATGTCTGTAATCTTAATGTCCGCCTTATGTATTTCACTTGCACCATCTCCATTTTGGAACGTGAAGTTGAGAGTTTTACCACGATTGGCCGCAGCAACGATGGCCTGCTGTTCGCTGTTGAGAACTTCGGTCGAGCTCTGATCGAACTCAGACGTTGTCTCGAGTTCGTCTCCTCCAAGACCAAACTTTTCGGATGGGAGTGTGAAGTTTAGAGTGCAGAGCGGCGTCTGAATTGGTTCGCCCTTGGCAACTTTTGGCTCATTCATGAACGAGATGCGTCCAAGCAGATCGTCCAGATTGTTTTTTATCTTGACCGTGAACGTGAGACGGTTTTCCTTAAATGCATTGAATTGCAGTGCGAGCTGTTCTCCGGATTTCATCACTGGGACGATGTTGCCAGCAAATTCAAGGTAGATTGTGCGTCCTTCACAAACCTCGATATCCCGAGACTTGGCAATTTCGGTAAAGTGTTCCTGATGCTCCAGCGTTTTGTCTTCTTTATCATCCGTCATACAGAAAACGCTTAATTTTGCCTCGCTTTGGTCTACACGCTTCGCAAACACGACGAACTTCACCATGAAAGGCACGTGCGCCATCTGCGAGTACAATTCAGTGGCCATTTTTGTTGCTTCACTAATGTTACGACAATCCATCAGCCAGAAGCGGGCTGACACTGTCGTCGTGAACGACACACAATCGTTCACGAATGTGAGTGGTGTTGAACCGGTAACATCTTCCCATACAGCTTTGTTCTGACCGCCGGTGATCGAACAAAGCAAACGCAACGTTGGCGCATTGCCCGAATATTGATTGATCATACCCGAGTTGTAAGCCTTGGGCGCGGGCATACTGAGCGTAATTGCTTTGTGGAACTTACGCCGACGCGGTTCTACTGTCACCACCGGTGAAACTGCTACACTGCGACCTAACAAGTTTGCCGTTGTGTTCATGTCAATCGGTTGAGCCTGTAGCCCGACGCGGATTTTCTTCGTCAGTGCGTTCTGTGGGAAAATAGCCTGCACCTGTGGTACAGCCGTAGCTGATACGGTACCACCCTCCGGTCCAATGGCGTGCACCTCCTGACGAATACGCGACACGATCGCAAAGTAGTGCGGGAAATCGTTGGTTACGATGCGTGTAATCCTATTCGTGTGTAAATCTTCCAGCAAATTGAGTGTGTCGCCCTTGAATGTCTCATTCAGGACTTCATGGATGGCTTCCTCACTATCGTAAAGCGTGTGTTCGCGCCATGTTTCACCATTATCAGAACGAAGGATAATTATTTCGCGCTCCTTATCGCGCAGCGACGCAAAATGTGGTACCTCGAGAATGACGGGACTGCAAAATAAGGTATAAAGAAACTTGTTGCTTAAACCTCGTTACATCTGCGCCATGCTATGC
This sequence comes from Anopheles maculatus, assembly GCA_002091835.1. Taxonomy (NCBI): domain Eukaryota; kingdom Metazoa; phylum Arthropoda; class Insecta; order Diptera; family Culicidae; genus Anopheles; species Anopheles maculatus. The sequence continues at coordinate 156,812 of KZ062029.1, forward strand.
TGTAAACCTACCCAAGAAACTTGGCACCAACGGGTGCTAGCTCAAGAATACGGCTAATGAGAGCCTCTCCTTCCATTAACGGCGGACCATTGGTGATGCGTTGTGGTTTCACATACCGGCAGGTAATCCTTGTGGGTTGAGCGGCTGACCGAGGTGGTACAATCACACGTACACCGCTGTGGCGACAACCACGCATGGCGCCGCCACGCGCATCAACCAGGAACGACACCAAAAATCTGGAATGTTAACATTTTACAAAATGAATATCAAATCATGTGTAGATACTATGACATATAAAAATCAATACAGTTTTTCAACGGGAGAATGTTACATATTTTTATAAATTTCTACGTTGAATATGAAATGTATGTGAGCACTACCAACACGAGATAAAAAAGGGATGTGGCAATGATAACAATTTAGCCATCACCGAGCAGGAGTCCCAAATAACGTAAGATGTTTGATCAAATGATACATTGAAAAGAATAATGTGTTAGTTTAAATCGATAAAAATGGTCTAATCTAATGAGAAATTTGAATGATTGTATTAATTATGAAACACTCTTAGAATCAAATAATATACGTCAAATCAGTAGGATAGTAGGATCGAAAGTGAAATGAACCTCGTAAGGAGTAATAAATTAATAACTATCGAAAACAAGCGCTTATGATTAAGCAATTCAGAACAAATTTGCTTACTAAAATGGCATGCACAAAAAAAAACTTAATATTAATTATAATTATCACACTTCATACAAATCCGTGAAAGTTAATTGAACAAATGAAATCTACACAACTCAACCCAGACGAAATACTTGAAGTTAGTTAAAGTCAATCATGAATAAACCAAACAAAATTAAAATAAATGAAACAAATTTTGTATACCTTTCCCTAGGACAAACTTTTTCTGATCACCACAATAAATGTTGGCCAATCGATCAATTGTCAACGACAGTGCGTCATTGCTGAGCGACCTACGGATCAAGTGTTGGAAGTTCGGTTTTATGGCCCATCGTTGAACATGGATGCAGAATGGAGGAAATTTCAGGATGCGGGACATACACGTGTCATACATGTTTTTCACGGCAAATAACGCAAATGTTATAAGTATAATTAGGAAAGAAATACACACGGCATCACGCATCGAAACGAAACATATAATCGAGAATGCAGTATTGGGAAAGGGAACCGGGAAAATGATTGGAAGGTAAGGATGGCATTTAAAAATTAAAATGCAAGACAAAAGATATTGATTTGGTGAAGTAATCAAAAGAAACAAATAATATATGTATATATGAAACAGGATGCATGAACATGGGAATTTAGGAAAAAAGAAAAGAGAAAATGGTTGCTAAAATTAATAGTATGTTTACACTAACCCACGAAAATAAACGATGAAGTAGGAAGAGAAAAAAAAAACACAATTCGTTGTGTGTTACAAAATGTTGCAAATTGTAAGTAAGAAAAAAGCAAATTGCCAAAGAATGAATAAACTAAATTATAATACATTAGTTGTGTATCATCATTCTGCCATTGTACAGGACTTGACAGAAAATTAGTTTTAGCTAAAATATACAAAAGTATAATCAGATTTATAAAGGTATAGTTTCACTTTGCAATTAAAACCAAATTGTTATAATGAAATCCGTTACATGTTAACTTTAAAAAGCCTATCAATATGCATTTGCATTAAACGAGAGTCTAATGGAGACGCCCAGTTGTGCACGTGTTCATTGTAGATGTTTGTTGATGTTAACATCAATTGAATTTTGATAACAATAACATGTTTAACCAAATAAAATAAGATTCATGGTGCAAATATGCTAACAGCTTTTAACAAATCATAAGTCATTTTTAATGGTGTGCGTATGAATATTGCTGTGTTAAACATAGTATATTGTACGTTATGTTCACACGAAAATACAAATTAACAAAGCCGCAGCAGCTAATCGGTTACTGCATATTTAAAATAATACCATAATATTTCATCACGTGTTCTTTTATTTTTTATGATAGTTTTCTATGCGGAGGATGAAGATACTGGCACGAGAAGTGATGTTATGATGTTAAAAGCGAATGTGTGTATGAGTTTTTGGTATACCGCAAACTGCCATAAAACAGCATCAATGGTAAAATTGTTTATATACCTAAGGTAAGGCGCTCAAGCAACATAAAAGAATTCAAACTCCCACAATCAATTATAGACCAACCAAAGTAAACAACCTAAGCAATATCAACAGTTCAACTCAGCCAAGCGAATGAAGTGATCGATGATGATCGTTTTTATTTTAGATTTTTTATGAGTTTGAATGTGGTTAGCTGTTCGGTTCGAACCCCTTCAATGTTTGAAATATGGCCATAAAAACTAAAGTTAAGTGCTGATCAAACAGTTTGACACTACAACTACAGCTGCACCGAATACGCTCGTTAACTGTGCGCCAAGTATGGTTTTTTATATCTCTTTTTGTAACCAAACGATTGATTAATAGAATGTTTCTCCGATATCCAAAGAAAAAAAAAACCCTATCTTACTTACCCAACATGTATCGGCTTTCGAGTAATGTTGACATTATCAGTCACAGTGATGTCCAGCGGATTAGGTGTATGGGACCGATCTGTAGCCGACACGGTGTAGTTCTCTGCACGGGAAATAATTTTTTCCAAATATTTATCATCCTTCAATGGATCGATGCTCATGTTGGTGAGATTTGTGTCGTCGAACTGTTTGTTTTCGTCGCTTGTCATATAGTTGTACTGCTGCTGGTCGGACATGATTGGATCTTCACCTGGTGGTTGAAAACATCGGGTAAGAGAATGAAAACAACGTAACATTAGTTTCAGCTGACTGCAAGAACGATTTAAACGATTGCGATGTTTGCTGATTTGGCATGAAAAAAAAAACGAACGCGCACTGTCAAGCTGCTCGAAATGGCGATCGATGATCACAATATGCACTGTCACACGTAGAATCTTGTAGCTGATAAGTGACCAGAACCGTCTCGCCGTGTACAATGTTAGCACTCAGCCGAAGTGTGCATCTCAAGAACACTTATCTCTGTCGGGGAATTCACATTCGATCAACACGATTACGCTTGCTTAATGAGTCTTGCTTGCATGAATAATCACAGTTATCGATAAGCGTGATTGTGAGATGAGTTTATGATGACATTGCTTGAACGATGCGGCTGCAAACAACAGCGAACTCTGAAGGTGCAGTTTTGAATCTACACTATTCACACAATGGTTTATTAGTTAGCTATTTTTTTCCTAAATTGAATATGATCTAGTGATTGGTTTTTATATAATCTAAAAAATTACTGGCAACAATCCACACAGCATAGGTTAATCGAAGAACCAAACTTTACTAATTCACAACGTCGTATAATCCTTAGCGGCAGTGTCACACATGAAGTTTCAGCAAGAAACAATACGGTACTGCGATCGTGTCTGAGTGCGTGACCGTCGTGAAAACTCCTACACAAACAATCTTTCAGATCCGTACCCGTGTTACCATCTGTTACAAACACACACGTTTTCATGAGAGACGCGGGTAATGTACTCAATATAGAGCAGACTCTGATCAACGAAAATGACACATAAACGAGAGAGTATGACTAAACCGTTGGTTTTAGTTTATCTTTTTTGTGCATTTCATTACATTCGTATTTAATGAGATTAAGTAAATAGATTTTACAATGATGTGTTTTGTAGGAAAAATGATAACATTGTTTTTAAATAAATTATTGTTTATACGTTATTTTGAATAAATAAATGAATAAATATTTTTCTTTTCAGTGGAAAAACGCACACCATTAGCCGACCAATGAGGGTAAACTGTATGTACGGAAATCGTACGTATCCGTAACGAACAACTTCCCGTCTCGCGTCATCGGTACAAGATTTTGTCGAGTTCAAAGAGAAAATTTATTTTTATCCCCCAAAACATCAACGGTGAAGGGTACGGTTCGAACGTTCGTTCAGATGTGCTGAGTCTCGTAACGATGCATTTCTCGAACTCTACTTCCAAAAGTGTCGTACAGAAGCCAGCTCAATTTTTGGACCGAAATTAGATAAAATTGAAATTGTCGAAACTCTCTCGTTTGAATATTTCAGTGGACAAAATACAGGGCAACGTTAAGCATCAGTTCTTTTCCAATCATTCCGCTCATTTTTCAATCGAGAACATCACGAGCGCATAGACTATTTTACCCACAAATCATTCGTTTATCGTGCACCATGAATGGAGCTAGCGCAAGAGAACGGTAAATATGTTTTCCGGTATAGCAAGTAGGGATAGTTGATGACGGTTCCTTACGTTCCATAGGTTAAATTGTGCATCAGCCGTTCTCTTTCCTTAAAAACTGATTTTACTTCGAAACTCTCGCACAGTGGCACAGTGGCAGTTTATTTATAGCGGGCACGAAAACGAATGGTAAATGCGGTCATGCCAGCAGCTCAAAATTCCATCCCAGCAGCGTCCGTCAGGTTTGAATTTATGGAATAAGAAAAACGAATGTAGCGGCGCACTGTACCCTCCACAGGTTATGAACTCGAATGCATTTGCGAAACATGCATACAATGGTGCAAGTCTAACGCATTTCCTCATTTACGCAGTGTGTGTTCGTGTCGAAGTGACAAGAATGATTATTCAAAACACTACCGCATATGTTAGTAAAAGATACCCGACTCAGTTACACTACGATAAATTATGTATGTACCAGATACAAAATTAAGTGTGGCGCACGAACATTTACTTGACCAAAGAGGCATCGTTCATACCGTAATAATTGCTTTAACTGATTCATTGTTCTGGCTTAGCTTGCTGTCATTTCCAATAATTTCAATTTTATCTCAACTTACATCGATACTCAAACGAGCATAAAGTTTAAATGAAACATGATTAAACTTCAAGTTAAGTAAAGTCAAAATAAGCTAAACTTTTCAATAGCCAACTGCTTGGTTTTTGTATGTACCTATCTATTGTGTATGTACGTATACTATGGAATCACACGATTTACATTCGAACTGGAGAACTAAATAGAGACTGAATTGAGTAACTTGCACACTCATCATGACCACTTGTGCTACCATGCTTGCTTGGGTCTGGTTGTTTTATACACATAAACTGTTTGGTCAAATGCTTGAAATTGAAACTTGAAACAACAAACACTACAATCTGCTTTGTATACCACGTACCGCGAATCCGGGGAAAATGAATTGATTGAACATCCTCCCTTTTACCTAACTTCCCCCGAGATTCACAATGTCACAATAGCACACGAATCGTTCGCCACCTTTGCGAGAAACAATCAAACCGGCAAATGAACGATAATTAGTGGCATGTGGCTTCTTTATTGCTTTGGCTGTTACTGCAGCTGTCTATCAGTAGTGGCACACTACCACGTGAATAAGCACAAACACGACACGCACACTGCCGATGCGAGAATAATGCTCCACGAAATATGTAATGCAACCGTACAATTCTGAAACATGGCTACATGTAAATATCTGACCTGTACGTTGGAAATAGAGATCGATTTCGCCGAAAACATCCGCTATACGCTGATTAGCACCGGTTTACTGAGACCAGTGTTTCTTAGCTGAAATTCACTTAGGATAGCAGAATAGAAGTTTTCAAGCAAACCGGACACACGCGACGCAACTACTACCGCAGAATACGATTGACTACAGCGTGCTTCACGTGCGTTTGGAGAGCTGATTCGAACCGATCTCCAAAGGTACACATACACACGCACGCTTTTGCCCAAAGCAGTGCTCCAACGATGTACGCTATTTGTGGAGAGGCCCGTTGGCTCGCCGGTTGGCGGTATACTAAGACGGTGGTAATAGGATTTGCACAATGCGAATGGTTGTGTGAATGCGCTGTTGTAGCGCGGGTGGGGGGAATGAGTGAGTGAGTGATTTAGAACACGCGGCGATTTATGATGGATGGCGGAGGGTAGGACCGGTCAGAAGAGAAAGTATGAGCTGGCGAGGACCATTCGCAACCACGCGTGTTGTGTGATTGAATGAATGGGTACGAAACTAGGAAAGTACACCTCTTTCTAAACTATCTCCACCGTCCTGCCTGCTTCAACCATCTGACCATAATACTCTCTACCTACCATAACGGAATTCTGGAGCAAAAAGCTTCATCGAAGGAAGAATGGAAGGAATGGTTGGACATTGGTGAAAACCCAAAATACTACAGCAAAACTAAGAGCATAGGCTAATGCAAATATGGTGTGTGGACGACGTCATTGTTTTCTATTGTAACTATGTTTATGCATGATTATGTATGCAATTGAGCAGAGAGCGAAAGAGAGTGGAAGAGAGTATGTTGGCGTGTTGTTTTTGTGTTGTGTTTGAGTATGTATGCGTGAGAATTTGTGTATGTGTGTGTGTGTGTGTATGTATGTCAGGCTGATTAGTTTACGGCCAACTTACGTGTGTAACGCATTTGCGATTGATAGTACTTGATAGCACCACTACCGCCATACAATTGCTGCGCTTGCATTAGGGCTTTCATAGCACTAGGTGGGGGTGGTGTGCCTCCTTCAGGCCCTCCGGGGACGAACGGCGCAAGCCGTGAAGTAAAGGTGTGGACAGCGAACAGTTAGGGGTATTGCAGGAAGATGCGGAGTTATGCGGCAAAATTTGTTTATTTTTTCCGCAGGAGAGGGGTTCGGTACCAGTTGTTTGTTTTCGTTTTTAGAATACGAGCACATCAACAAACCAACCGGGGTAAAGGAGATGTTAAGTTCAACAGCCAATCATGGTGAAGTTAACCATTTTCGATAGTTGTTGAGTTATATGAAAAATTTAATTCATAACCGTTATCGTAACAGTAACGAAATAAACATCGTGAAAAATATAATGTGAAAATGTGTGTTCATTGGGGGAGGATAAGATAGTCAAAACAATACAATGGATGAAAGAAGGGAAGGAAAAGTAAAAGAGATAGAAAGATAGCAGCAGTTAGAGATATTAAGATAGGATCGACAGAAACATTTAAGAATGTTAAGAAGAAGCAATTGCAATTAGAGCAACACAATTTTTGGTAAGTAGTTGAGCAGAAACTATTGCTCTCTGACCAATCGTGGTAAATTATGCTTAGATTTTTTATTCTCCTGTTTTTCCTTTGAATAAGCTTGCAATGCACACGTTGTGCAGCTTGTTTATGTTGGATTATGTGTACCAACGAAATGATTCATCGCTGCTAGTTCCCCGTTGTCTAATCCACTGCGCAAATACGGATCAGGTATATATTTTGATCAGTACTGCACATATCGAGTGCAAAGAGGATATTTACAAATTACAATAATCAGTTTTTGCGTTGCGCAAAACCTTTCTAGCAAACTTCACCACAATAATCGTACAGATAAAGGCATAAATTACAAGCGTTAGCTAAACGTAAATGTAATCAAAACAACGATAACTATAAAACTATTTTAAAACTCACCCTCATCTTCGGAGTCCGACAGGAACGTCTCATGGATAGTTTCTGGCCCAACGATTTTAAACTTTTCATCGACCGTCTGTGTGACGCTAGTTTCAGTGACTACCTTAAGCGTCTCCACCACGGTGATATAGCCAAGTTTGTCTGCGATCGATAAAGCCGTCTGGCCACCGTTAGTCACCGCTTCCGGGTTAGCTTTGTTTTTCAACAGAATGTTGATGATTAGCGTGTGTCCTTGCTGAGCAGCTTGATGCAGCGGGGTATGACCAATGTTGGTCTTCATCTCGATGTTTGCGTCATTTTCGATCAAGTATTTCACCATTCCGGCTTGACCAAAATGAGCGGCCACGTGAAGCGGAGTAAAGCCTGTCTTTGTCACCGGATCAATGCGTGCTTTATGTTCCAGCAGCGTTTCAGCAATGCCCACATTGTCTTCCTGAGCGCACAGATGCAATGGGGTTAACCCGTTCTTAGCAGCATGGCTAGGATCGGCACCGTTATTCAAAAGAGTGCGTGCCATGTCGCCGTGACCTTCCTGGGCCGATAAGTGAAGGGGCGTGAACCCAGTTTTGCTTTCCGCGTTAGCATCCGCCTTGTATTCTAGCAGCGTTGTGGCGATATTCAGTTGATTTTTCTTTGATGCAATGTGCAGTGGTGTATGACCATTCTTAGCGGGCGAATATGGTGAAGCACCTTTCTCTAGCAGCAGAAGTGCTACTTTTTGATGATCGTAGTGACTAGCAACATGCAATGGGGTCACACCATTCTTGCCCTGTACATCCACCTGGGCACCACGTTCAAGCAGCAATTCAGCGCACTTTAGGTTGCCGTATTTGGCGGCCAAATGCAATGGAGTGAAGCCCTTTTTTGTGACCGCCTCTACGTTAGCTTCGTTGTCCAATAAAAGTGAGGCCACTTCGTCTTGGCCCTCCTTTGCCGCTATGTGTAACGGTGTGTAATTGTCCTTCGTGACAGCATCAATCTTTGCACCGTGTTGTAGAAGCAGCATCACAATTTCCATGTTACCAATTCTATAGAAAAAAAAAACAACGGAAAACATTATTAAATTATGACACGTTGAGCATGCTAAAATAAACCATACCGAGATGCTACATGTAGCGGTGTCTGATCTTCACGTGCTTGTGCGTTTACGTATGCTCCGTTTCGCAGCAGGATACGTATGATGTCTGTTTGCTTGGCACGTGCTGCCAGATGCAGTGGAGTTTCGCCTCGCACAGTCGGAATATCCGGACTAGCATCGTGCTGCAGAAGATATATGACGATGTTCATGCATCCCATGAAGCTAGCCACATGCAACGGCGTTAAGCCGCTCTCCGTAGTAGCTCCAATTGTGGCACCATGGTTTAGCAGCAGCTCCACTACCTTAATCCGATTTTTCTTGCAGGCAATATGTAACGGTGTAAAGCCGTTCAGTGCCCGTGCATTAGGATCGGCATTTCGATCGAGCAGCAACTTTGCCACCTTCACATGCCCACAGTGGGCGGCGACGTGCAGAGCAGTAAGATAGTCAATCGTAATGTCGTCTACTGGTGATTTGTTCATTAGTAAAATACGCGCTGCGCTCACGTGTTCGCCCTGAGCCGCCATATGCAGTGGGGCTAGACCATTTTTGGTCTTGGAAATGATCTCCGCACCATGTTCTAGCAACACTTCTATGACTTGATCATGACCTGAGCGAGCTGCACAGTGCAGCGGGGTAAGACCATCGCGGGTGATACTGTCGATACGACCATGGTTTGCGATCAAGAGCTTCACCATGTTCAGCTTTCCCCACTTGCACGCCACGTGTAGCGGTGTGATGTTGTGCTTTGCAGTAAAGTTTACGTCGGCACCTTTCTCAATCAGCAATTGAGCGACGTTTACATTTCCGTAGTGTGCAGCAATATGAAGCGGAGTGAAGCCACTCTTCGACGATACGTCTGGATTGTGTTCATTCTGGGGAATATGAATACAACAAAAAGTTAATGAATATTTAATGCCAAATCTTAACGCTAAGACATTCCAGGTTTACCTCCAGCAAAAGTTTTGCCGCCTTCACATCATCCTTCTTGGCCGCTATATGTAGTGCTGGTAATCGAACCTTGCCGCGCGTATCACTTTCAAGTAGTACGGCCACTACTTTGTCGTGACCTTGCTGCATCGCCACTGCTAACGGCGTAAAGCCGTCCTGAAAATGAAAATAAATAATTGTTTTATTCGTGCATAAGAGAATACGTTTTGTTCAACCATTAATAATGACCTACCTCTGTAGCGAGCGCAGGATTTGCACCCTTTGCAAGAAGATAATTTACACACTCATCATGGTTTTCCTGTGCGGCCATGTAGAGTGGCGTGAATCCATTCTGCGACTGCACGTTTACTGATGCGTTATATTGCAGGAGCAGCTGAATGATCTCCTTTTGGCCAGCCAATGAAGCGATGTGAAGCGCTGTGTTGCCCTTCTTAGTGGCATTATCGACGTGAGCACCACGTTTCAGTAGTTCGTCAACGATGTCATAGTGGCCATCTTTTGCCGCAAGATGCAGCGCGTTGAGACCATTCTATAGCGAGAAACACAAACACACGAGCACATATCAAATATTGCAAAAACTGTACCATATGTCTGGCTTACCGTATTGCACGTGTTGATGTCGGTCACCTGACCAGTTTCGAGGTACTCTATCAGCTTCTGAAGATCTCCTGCCCTGGCTGCCCGTAGGAACGCTGTGTTTGTGTCATTCTTGATGAAAAGAAAAAAAATAAAGAAGCAAAATTCATATTAATGATCTGTCCCAATTACACGGTCAAATACGATGGTTGAGAAGTTTACTGCACGGCGTATAAATATAAATTCCTTAATTCATTCCATAACGGAATACATATGTTTAAAACATTTACATCCCTATTAAAAGGGATATCATCATATCCGTCCAACACAAACACGGAAAAAAATTTGTTCAATTTCATTTATAAAATTGCAAAACACATGCTAAGATTGGCTACATTATTCACTTGTCATCAACTTCTTCATGTCTTGGTTTGTCATGCCTAGCCGAAAGAAGTGAGTTGTGTGATAAGAACTCTTGCATCTGACTGCTATAAAACAATGCTGTTCTAATTTATCGATGTTTTGTCCAAACATAATAATCTAGAACATAATATTACACAGCAAACACTAATAACAGCATCAGATATTAACCAATTCGATACAATGATACACGATACAAGTGAACTTATCTTCCCAATATATAAGGCATGTGAGCAATGCATACCGGACCAACAACACCATTTGGATGCTGTAGTGTGTTGATTGGGTGCAAAGGTTAGTTACGCACGATACATGGCGTCGATTCAATATTGTTCCGAGTTTCTTTTAGGCATCTGGATTTCATCAACGTTTGCTTAGGTTATCTTAAATGGTATGTTTGTATAAACGCGGGATACCTATTATTTTACATTCCTCGGCCGTTACCTCCTTCACTGCAACAAGCGTGCAGCCTTAATTCTATTTCCCTCACTACCGAGTTGCGTTTATCTTCATGCCAGAAACATTTACGATAATACCAGCAGAATATGCTGACCGGACGATAGCACTGATATCAAATCATTGATGTTTGATTCGGTAATACTAATACTAAACTAAAATAAATTTTACTATTTTTAAAATTAAACAACATTGGAATAAACTAAAATTCATTACTTAAACAGCTACCAACATTATTATTTTGTTATTTACAGCTCCCAGGGCATTTCGAAACTAGAATACTGTTTAAGTATATGCTCCCACGGTTCTAGAGTCTCACCATTTGTTTTATTGTTGTTAAGTAGAAAAAATATGTTATAATGGACTTCTTCAATAAATAAAAACTGAAGTGATGGTGCAACTGTTCAACTGTGCAACTGGAACTGGTGCAACCATCGAAGAAGCAACATGTCCACAGCATCATCCACACACACACACACCCATAAATCACTTTTCCGTGTCACAAACGCAGTGTTCCAGAAAATAATTGGTGAACCAAAAATACGATTTGGTGTAAAGATATACTTGTGACAAATAGTCTGTCCCATTAAATTACATTTCCTCATCCACTGCTCTTTGGATCTGTGCCGCAAAATTTAAGTTGCATTTCGATGGTATTATATGGTGTACCATCAAGCAGTTACTAAAGTTAATTCCACTTTTTCTTTAACAAACAATCCATTGTTTGTGTTATATACTTTATTGAATTGAAATAAAATTCTTCACAATTTGTTTATGCTTGTTATGGCTAAAATAGTAATGAACTAAAGTTTCTAAAACATTAAACAAAAACTGCTACAAAGGTCTGACTGTATAGTAAATCGGTTAAATTAAAAGGAAGTAAAGAAACAAACAAAAGTGGGTTTTAAATGTGGAATGAAGGGCCTCCAAACTCCCCGAAATCCAATCCCTTGCGTTGATTTGTACTGGTTTACGAGTGCTTTCACTTGCGAGACGTTTTATTTCGTTGCGTTAAGCTAATTCTCAACGTCGAGTGAACAAAGTGGGAAACCCGTAAGAAGTTTCAAGATGAAGAAGAAACGCTCAAGCGTTCTCCTGGTGCAGGCGGATGGAGTTATGACCCCATTAATTTTTCGTTTAGAGCAGCAACTTACGATAAAGCGAATGCGGTTTACTAGAGTCTATTTTCAATCTACTGGATGGCCACAAAACTTCCTGCTCGATGTGGAAGTAGTGTTAGCTAAATGATTAAAACACATTCAAATAAACCCACAGAATTTGGAATAACAAGACGCAGTAATGGGTATATTAAATTTGAATCCATTATCACATCATCTTAATTGAACGATGAAACCTTTTACTAATTGGATCCGAAATAATTGGGTGCAAGCTAAATTATCAACCTGACTGACCTGCTTCATACGCAAGTGTCATCAGCAAACTCACAGTTCATCCAACGGCGTACATACGCATTAAATTATAGGAGGCTAAGCAAAGCTTCGTATGCAAAACATTCTCTTGTCTAATGACCACTCAGGTACGTGAGCTTGATTCCGCCTGTATGTATAATGGTACTGTCTTTCTTAACTCCAAAAATCATATATCTTCAAGTAACAGCTTATGCTTACGCTAATTGGACATGTGTGCAAATAAGGAGGAAATTTCGACCAATTTGGATTATCCACAGACACGTAGTATAGCGTCTAACAGATTCACGTAGAAAGACTCTAGAATACAGTCAACAGTCACGTAGAAAGACTCTTGAAGATAATGCACTGAATCTGAAGTAACATACTTATTAGGACGTATCAGGAAATACCAAGCGTTGTTCTAACTACAAAAAAACAAACATATATTATAGTGTAACATGTTTGAGTAACTATATTCCTTTCCTCTAGGTAAGTTTTAACTTACATTTTTTAGTTTAGGTGAAGAAAATATCAGGAAAGGCCATATCAACAATACTGGCGTTTGTGAAAGAATGGAACAGAAATAGAACACCGTAAATCAGCAATCATTCCCTCGTAGCACAACCATAGCGGATGTTGGTCGCCGTGAGCGAGGGAGCTACGGTCATGCAACTGTTCTAAGGCTCATCAAAGAGGGGAGAGGGTGATTAAGTACTTCCGATAGGACCAACGGGAACATTCGCCGTAACGTCAGCCCGTTGCTTTCGTTGAAACGTGCACGAAAAGTAATTAACCTGTCAATTGCGCCCATGACGGCTAGACAGAAAAGGAACTTGATAACGAGACACCGGAAGATATTGGCACAAACAGGTGAATCAAAATGTATTTACACTTTTTACACCTTCAATTTTATGCAACAAAAAAGATGGAAATAGGTGTCATCGGAAGACATGATTTGAGTTTGATGCGATTACAGAATGCAGTGGCCATGAGTATGATGAGACATTTTATCAATCGTGAAATGCAGCACTCAACAACTATTTTGCCTGACATTTCCAAATATTTAATCGTTCCTATTTATGCTTCCACGAAAAATCGAAGTAAATCATAGTCGATTAAAACAAATACAAAAAACACATTTACACAATCAAAGTTCATCTCTTGTAAGATTAAATAACCATTAAGGGTAAATTAAACAGTAAACCTTATGTCCGATGCGGTCCAAGTTATGAACTTAATCTTGAACATTACACATTTTGCTATTTTATTACTCATATTCATTTGATATTTTTTAGAATAACTGCAATAATTGGTTGTTATCAAGAGTTTTAGTTTCATAACAAATTAATCCATTCTTATCGCCACATTAAATCTGTTTTTAAAGTCTTTGGACTATATTACATTCTCTTGTCTTTGATCATGCTACATAAAAATCTGCCGACTAGCATTGATTAGCACGACAGCTTGTTAACCGCCGGATACGATGGGAGCCTTGCTTGTTCGAAGACTGTTGGAAGACATTTTTTCCCCTGCAATGCGACACACTCAACCATGTAAAGTTGATTGGCTATGTGGCATCAAATCTAGCGTAGTTCTAGGCTGTTACATCGCAAACATGGTCAGAAAGTTTTGCTTGTGTTCTCTATTCAGCTAGGAAAATATATCTCCTAATAATCCCTCCAACAAATAGAACAAACGTACGATCAATTGTCACGCGAATCTTTTCCGTAAGTGGCTTGTGAATATCCTTCAATACACAGCCATCGAATAGACTATTGTTCATCATCATATTCGCATTTTTTCGGAAGTTCCCAATTTCATTAGCCTTATCAAAAAAAAAACAAGACAAAAAAAAATGGACGAGCGACACAACCAACAAAGCCAATAATGTTAGCCACCTTAACAAGTTTGTAAATAGTGTTCGTTTACCATTGACATTGATAACGGTATGATTATATGGCATCACAAACTCAAACTCAAAAATCATTCCACCAACATAAACATTATCGAATCCTTATCCGAAGGTTTACACGAGATCACAAAGGAGTCCCTTTTTTCAAGAATAGACCGTTGAGTTCGTTCCGTGCTTTACGATAGAAATCAAACGACTGCATATCAAAGGCTTCCATTCCAAGACCATGTAAGTAACCCCAAACATCACTATACTCCATGCTTCGTTCGAATCATATTACACTCTAACTTATACCATGCTTTACCAAAGCATTAGTTCAAAACGGATTAAGCCAATCGTACATTTATGCTTTACTTGTGTACATGGTGCAAAGGTCGTAGAAACATGTTCTAGTCATTTGCCTGGTCCGGCCATACATTTGGGAGTAAATATTAAACTGGCTTTGAAGTATATACATTGCAATATAAAATTTATTAAGCCTCTGTCTCTGTTTGATAATTTTATTATGCTAAAAATCGTTTTCGTTTATACAATGTTAACTAAATTAACTTTTCTATTGTATTATAATAGACGTCACTGGACAGGTCATATCCAAAGAATCTGCATCGTTCATAAAGACGCGATAAAAGAAAACCGAAATTTGCTGTAGGCCGTTACAGTTTTCATTTTCCCTTCATCGGTGTAGCCGTGCTTACTATGTAATATTTGCAATAAGATAACGGCTAATTACGAGAGCTAATATGATTGCCGGAGTTTCCTTGATACCAATGTAATGGAGCGAACACGTTGTATTTAAAAGAAAGTAACGACTAAATTAAATTTACTCATTCTGATATACACCTTTTGAGAGTATGATCACTTGTTGCAACTTGAAATAATGTTAGAACATTTACACTACGCAGTATGCAGCATATTAAAAAAGAATTCTTATTAATCGTTTCCATGATATACGAGGAGAGTTAATGTACGTAATAGCTTTTTCCTATTGTCCGCAAATGATTCGGTTCCTCTCGAGCTTCAATCAAAACAAACCACGGGTTCGCAATTTTTGGATACTTTTAAGGATGAATATCTGTGGAATGACGTGTTTTTCAGAACCTAAATCTTATTTAAATTCGGGAATGTCGAGTGGTTCGCATTAGCGATCGCATTTTCGGGGTGATGCACGAAGAATATTTCGACTTCTAGCAATACAACAAAGGCGCATAAATTAAACACTCCGACATTAGGCATTAGGCTCGACTTGGTACTATACCACACATTGAAGCGATCAATAATCTAGTCCGCTTTGGTTTTGCAACACACCGCGGCCAGTGATGCGCCACCCTTTTTTAACCACCCTCACTCGAGTGCTCGATGCTTGACGTCAGTCATACGCTCGGGGAGAACTGGAGTGTGGACACAATCGTGGCCGACCGAATGACGCCAGCGCGAAGCGGTAAGAGCACTTGAACGCTTCCGATCGCATTTTTGTTTTCTACAGTTTCGTTTCCTTTTTTCAATTCTTCATCATTTTTTCCGAACTCACGGTAGTCACAATCGCAAAATTTGAATATGAATAATTCAGCGTGTAGGCAATGGGTAGGGGAAGACAGGAGTTAGCCCGTGTCTGACGGACGTGCTGGGATGTTCCATTTGCTAGGTCACCTAATCGCCCTCGTTCCTGAGGGTATCTAATGGCCCAGATTCCAAACACACGATAGCTACCGCACGTTCGCTCATACTGATGGTGTATAAAAATGGATTCCAAACTGTCTGCGATTGCAATACGTCTCGTACTAACAAAGAAGTAACCACCCTAAGCCATCTGACCACAAAACAATCAACCATAGAAGCTTATTTCAGCTCACAGATGGATGGGAGTTGTACATAAATGCAAGTTCTGCACAATTCTTCATAAATTACAGATTGTCAAGCAACAGAAAATGATCATCTACATTATCTATAACAGAAACAGAATATTCCTCAGTGTACTATTTTACATTGTTATGTTACCAACATTATAAAGTAACAGACTAAGACGTAATGTGAAGTAGAACATACTTTTGAATTATGAAATATACAGAGTAAGATGTAAGTAAACCGGCGTTTTTTAAAGAACAGATAAATTTTTTATTTCCGCTTTGTAATCACGTTAGATCATTTTGAAGCATTAAAGTAATTAACAAAATTAACTTCATGCATTTCATACCACAATTTGTTTGCTATTGAGTAAAAGACAATACAGATCAAACCATCAAAACATTGGAAATAAGCTTCCTGTTACGGTATATGCTGGATTTAAACTGATAAATAAGGTAAGTAAAATACAAGTGCTCTGACAAAATTCTGAACTAGGATTGCACTCTAGTTCATCACCTGTATAAACTCCCCTAACCACATACCAATCGATGTGGTAAAAGTGAATAACGTTACTACGTTAGGTTGTGCGCACGACGAGGTGTTGTGTACAGAACCAATTTGCAACCACACTTTAATTTATTCACATATTGCATTCATGCACGGGACTCGCTGGAAGAAATATTATGCAAAAGCTGATCATTTAACAAAACACTTAACAAAAGACGGCATTAAAATCAAAACCGAATATTCCTCGATACTGCTTTAGTCCGACCTTTTTTTCTCATTTGAACATATTCTACATTGTAGAGCCAGATTGCTTGAGGCCTGATTGCTATTCCTACAAAAACTGAACGCAGTAACACAAATTAAAGTAATTCACCTTAACACGATTTAAACTATCCCTTCGAATAGTCAGTCAACACAAGACAAACCAGTTTTTACATACATGACGAGTAACTACTGTTCAAATCAGTTAGGATAGCCAGTTTATCAAGGTCATATTACTAAAGAGAACTCTCTATGATGAATAATGACGCCCGATATGGCAAGCTGATGCAGATGCTGTTAATAAACGTCACGTTAATACGCTAAACGCATACAGCTCGACCGTGAGAATACGTACGGTTGGTGTTACGACACGACTAACATGCGTCCTAACTCGAACGACACACTATCCATTACACAGATTGTTGTGTGTAGGTACGGACAGGTGAGTGAAACGCTGTAGTAGTAGACGCTTCTCTGTGTGATTCAACGTTGGTCCACTTTTAGAATCCAGCATTCTGGGCCTTCCATAAGCAATCCTCATGACTCAATCACAGCAATGTACAGACCGGCATCTTAGGCCATATGCTCGAGCATTATGAATAGAGGTACTATATCAACAAACAAAAGGGCATTTCGGAAGCAAAGACGAATGACGATGGTATCGAATCCCTCCCGGAACGTTCTCCCGTAGACTGATTATCCAACTAGTTGGTGTCTATAAGTTTAGTAAGCCATTAGATAGCCAACATGATCCAGTAAGTTAAGCCTATAAGAAGACGAAATCAACAAACTATGTTGGAAATAGTGCCATTTGAAGTTTTAATTTAAATGAGGTTACACATGAAGTCAACCATCGAATTGTGTAGTAAATGAATATTCGAAATAACCAACATTTAAAGAAGTATCTGCGTGATGGAAGAATCAATTACCAATCATCAATTACATCAATTCAAAGGTACAAGTGTGGAGTTCAACACAGATGGTATCGCTCTCAGTTGATTGATTCTCAAGCAAAACAAACGACCATGCCAGTAGGCTCATTCAATCGAAACAAGAAACTGGATTGCTTATTAAAATGAACTAATCAACACGAAACAATCAGCAATCAGTTTGAAGCTACTACAGAGGTGAGATGACAATTGATGACAAAACTACGGTACCACTACATCCCAAGCATGTGAATCACTTCCGCATCTTACGTTGTCACACTCGTTCCTGTGTTAGCTGGCGTCATCAGAGACTAACATTCTACGGCAATAAAAATATACTTCGGTGGAACGAGCGACACGCTTTTGCCTTCGTTGTTTACTGACCAAACGTTTATATATTTCTCAAACACGCGGCGAGGGTGGCTAGTAGAACGATACACACAGTGGTCGATACCCATTTGGTTGTCAAGCACCAGCGACCGAACAAGTTTTGTCGATCTCTGACCCAAGGTGCGCCTCTTTTCGAAGCTATGACATCATTGACCACGTTCAGAAGTAGTCGTTGTAATGTTTTCGTGATATCTTTTTGCTGTAGCACACAACATAAGCCAATAAGTTTGGGTAGCGGGTGTGACCTTTGACAAACATCAAGATCACATCACCAATGTCTCTTCTTATCAGAGGGGAGAATATGGATTGGTAGTCGTTCGAGCACGGGCACGAATAATAGATTTCAAATTGATTACAAGCCACCCTACCCTAACCCTACCCTAAATGGCTACAGTCCACACCTTTTCAGTAACCTGTCTACAAGGTTACCCGTCCATATGGGACGTTGCTATGATACTTCGTGCGGGCTTGATGCCTCGAAGTCCCGCAAGTCGAACCAGCTGAGTAGTGACATCATCGTGAATAAGGAGGAACGTTTGTTTGCAGTCTAGGGGTAAACTGTACATTCATATCACATTCTCGTTCGTCACCTTTCTGCGGTGGTTCAATTCACCAAGGGAAAGCGAACAGTATTGGTGTCACTTGGTCAAGAAGCGGTCGATTAATATGGCTTCCATAGTTTGTACAAGGTATCACACCTCCATCTTCGATGAGTACGATGTACAACTAACCAAGACCATTTTGGAAGTAATCTATGAGCACACTAACACTCGTTATGAAAGCAAGACACAATTGGGTCAACGTGTTGTACAAAAAGCCGAATCCTTATAACAAATAATGCAAAAAATAAAGGACATGTATATTGGAACATCTTCACCGCTTTATACAGCATTGTGTAATATATGTTAACCCAACAAAATTCATGGATAGAAAGTGACAGGCGCAAATTTATGTCGCATTACTCATGGATTCCATTTTGTGGGCGTTCCATGTCAACACTGGACAGTTCATGGTGATAAACATACGGAATAGTTGCTAAAAGAAACGTTCTTGACGAATGGGTGCACCATGATGTTTCTCACGCGTTGGAAGACACATGACAAAAACTATTGAATCAAGCTGTAGGAGATACTAAATGGTAAAGGAAGCATCACACACAAAGTAAAGAAGCAAAACAAACTCGGTTGATTTACTTGAGTCAACTGATTAAGATGATAAATGAACCCCGCTATCCGAAGGACCGGTTACATATAAAAATGTTCCTCCACTTTAAGAAATTCCTGCTACCACGGCCAAAAGTGCAGTTTTTTCGCTTCTGAAATTGCACATATTTCATCACTTAACTAGTTAATAATATGTTTAATTCCATGTATGTACCACAAGATGGAATGCCATGGCCAAGTTCGCATCCAATAATCTCTGCCTTGTCGGACAAACACTGCGGCGTAAATTCTGCGATACTATCTGATTTTTTCGTTGTTCTTTTTTACAGCTTTCAACACCATAAACCACAATTGAAACGATGGAAGGAGAACGATTCAGGGGCGGATGCCCAAAACGGCAGCGTAAAATGTGGTTGTTCGAAGTTTGTCACATATAACAATTTAAAATACATTAGTGGCGAATCTCTGTGCCAATGGCAATGAAAGTAATCGTGTCGTTTCATTCCGTTTAAATGAGAAAATAATGCTTGTATCAATTGCACTGTTGCACAATTTAAACTGGAAGATAATAGCGCTACGGTAAGCTTCCTAAAACATACAAAGCGGCTGCCAGTAGAATGTGTAGAATTTACATCACCCATTTGATCCAACTCATGAGATTTTACCTGTAAAATAGAAGAACAAGAACACCCAATTAACTTTTGTTCAATTACATCATTTTTATGTTAGTAAACATAAATTGATGCATTAAAGTTTGTGCTTCCATCATGTATCATTTCAATCTTTTCCTGTCGCTCTCAACATATTTCTCACTCTGCGCTGTACCATCCATAAAGACATATATTTTCTTGATGGCTTTAACTGTATGGAAGTTAACGCACAACAAGCAACCGTCCCGACGCAAAGCTCTCAATCCATTCGAAAATTTCATTTAAATAATAGAAATTACAGCTGACGCTGTGAAACACAAATGCAAAAAGAAACCCCACTAGCTGCTCTATCCCCACAAACATCCGCTTTCGATTTGCTCTAGGCGCATCAGCTAACTGCAACGGGGCGACACGCATGGTCTAGTTATTAATATTATTTATTTCTACTTTGCGCAGATACTATGGATAGACTGGTCGATACGCTTAACGTATACTTGACTTAATATTTCGTACTGTATAAATAAGTAAAGCTAAACGAAGATACGACATCGTTCACGTTGTAACTTAGGGTAAGAAAAAATAAATTAATTAAAACGAATAAACGTTTTCTGACGAACAATTACATTTATTCCAGTATACTGAATGTTTCAGTGTCTCTAAAACATAATTATGATATCTTTCTGTTCAAAGATTTTCCTTAATTCAACCGAGAGTAACATTTCACAAAAATAATAACCCACAATTAAAAACCCTACGACACTTGATACTAAAAGAAAAGATTATTGCTTCGTTTGTAAGGCTTATAGTTGCGAATGGTTAAAACAAATGGTTGGGTTTTTTAAGCTAAAATGCTGGAATGAAAAAAATATGAGCACAAACAAAGTAAAACACACTCACACACTACTAGAATTGGGGAACAAATTGTTTCCCCTTGCACAGACATTAGAACACAACAGTAGCCAAGAGTAAAAACCACTCCCGCGATCTCGAGCGCGAGTGTGCAGTGTGTTAATTCGCTGAAGTATGACGACATCTCCTAGTGTAAGGCGGCTCATGTGGCTGACAGTAAACAAGTGCACCTCTAAAGTAGAAGCGTAAGCGTAACATAAAGCATGCCACAACCATCGCCCAACAATCCACTGATGGTTCCTATTTTCCGCGCCGTAAAACATGTGCCGAACAGGTGGCGGAACTCTAGGAGCTGGAAAAGTTTGCATTTGGTTCTTTTACCCTAAGGGGTTTTTTTTTTCAACGTCCCTCGACTTATCTGTGCTTTGTCTATTGGTCTATTCCTCAGCTGCCAGAACCACTCAGCCATAACGCATGAATAGGAGGAGGTGCACATTAGCCTGTCACACCGCCGTTTGCATTGAGTCACGTTTTATTGGGTACTATTTCTGTAAACTTACTTTAGGAAGCGTGACAATGTAATTTGTGTTCAAACCAAAGCAAGAACTTGATGTTAATGACCTTATCAGAATTGGAGCAAGATGGAAACTCAATGCACCGTTGAAAAATGGGCTCAAGATCGAGATCATGAGGAGATTGTAAGACGGCTACTAATCATGGCGATTAATCATACAATAAATCTGTACTAGGAAAATAGTAATTGAAAATGTAGATATGTTAACAATAAAATATCAACCAAAAACAACACAATAAGTTGTAACGGTGAAGCACAAGAAAGCTTAATGTATTACAAAGAATTAACGTTAAGAATTTGCTCCATGTAATTTTTACAGATTAAACATTGGAATAGCGATAGTAACATTAGCAATTTACAAAAAAGTTTTCGTGATATTCTTCAAAATCTGGACGGTAAGATAAATTTTATAATGAAAACACCTTAATTGTATGAATATCACGGATGAAAGTATGCTAAAGATGATGAGTATAGCAGATTGTTTTTGTTTTTATTTTTTGAACATTTTTAAATTAGATATTTTATAACAAATATACAAGAATATTTGTAGGCACCAAAAGTGCAAAATGATGTAATGCGATTAATATTTACCACGCGGACGTTATCAGCTTATCTGTTTGTTACCATAAGTTTTTAATCGTTAGGTGTCATGTTTTATATTTAATCCTCTAACAGTGTGATAAAATTATGCTACGTATTTTCAAAGAGATTTCTAACATTATCCTAAAGGCTAAGCAGGATGAGAACGAGAACTAATTTTACACACACCCTTGTACTTTTCATCATTTCATGTGCTATTTATACTCAGGATAAAACCACGGTGATGGCAAATGCGATTGAAATGCTACATAAATGCCATGCGCTGATTCATTGATGAATTTGTGTTTCCTAACTGGCAGGAAAAAATAAAATAAAAAGTATTCTCATACATGATACGTAAAACAAGAAGAATTCAGTATTGTAGAAATCTTCTTCTTCTTCTTCTCTGGCACTACAACCTCTGTAGGTCTTGGCTTGCTAGCAACTGCTAGCTCTCTGTGACTTAGTGATACCCGTAGCTGGATAGTCAGTCCTGCGTACGGGGAGGCGGTCCGCCGGGATTCGAACCCCGGTCCTGCCGTGTGAAGACCGGCGCCGCTATCGTATATACCACCAGGCCGCCCGGTAGAAATACTATTCAATATTTACCAGAATTTGGTATTGAATTCTATCCCGAACGTTCTACCGTAGGAATAACGGACTATCCGGACACATGGTATGTATATGCCTAGTAAGCTATTATACAGCCCGCATGACCTAACAGGTCGTTAAGCCAAGAAAAAGAAACAGATAGTCTCCAAGAAAAGGGCTTCTTGACTTGAGTTCGTAAAAACTGTCGTATCTGCATTCCCCAGTAGCACATACGCCGCTATGATGTGGAAGCGAGTCAACTACTTCGCTAAGCTTTCAACGATACATACTCTCACTCAATAGCGTTCAATTACCGCTCCCAAACAGTACATGACACGGTCCGAAATATGGTGGGGAAAGCAAGTTCCATGTTGCTACATACGACCGGGCAAAGGGAGGCTTGTGTTTTAATTGAAAAGGGTATTCCACTTAATTAACCCACTCATTCGATGAGCGTCACTGATGACGCATCACAGGCAGGCGTTTATTTTATTTTGCTTTGTGGACGCCATATCACGTTCTTTAAACTATTGACAAAGCTCATTTAAGTTGGTATTTTTGTGTATTCTAATTAAAACATAACATTTATGTCAAAGGATAGATGGATATATTTCTGTGCCGGGCCTTAAAAGAGATTGGAGATAAGTATGCACATTCTAATTTAAATTATGCATCATTGCACCTAGAACAAACAAATCACTACATCACCAGAGAAAATTTTCAAATGCTGAAACTGGTGGCAGAGTGCACATACATTAGTTCACACAAATTGCCACCCTGGAAACACTAGATGTGTGAGCATCGAAACAACAAGGCAACATTCATACAATGTTACTCTTACAAATTTATGTATGCAACTCGCGAGGGAATCGTGCGAAAACGCGTTTTAATCTTGGTATCCACACTTTGCAACACTCTCCCGCTGCTCCCGCTTGGTTCAAACGTTGTGTGAACCGTTTCGACGAAAGCCCGTGATGGAAGTGACCACCCTCATCAAACCCCTATGGAAGTTAGCCGCCATGGTTTTGTTTATACTCAAACCTTCGGTTGCAAACGATGTGTGTTTCCCACTGTATTTCCTCGGTCATTACGTCAGACCGCCGTGTTGGTGCCCAAACAGACCTGGAGCTGGGAAAATGTGTCCGCGTACAGATTGAATCCAAATGCAAAGCACATCGGTAACCTCCGCATTCAACCTGCCTCGACCACCCGTTTCGGTGTTTGGCATTTCCTTCCGACATCGGCTGATAGGCGATACCCATGGTCGAGGTGGAGGTAAGCGGAGGAAACGTTGAGTCGTGGAATAAATAAACAACGTTTTAAAATTTAAAATTAGTACCAGCTGTTGGGCGTTTCGTTGAGTGAATGACGCGAAAGCCAGACATCGTACTATCGGAGAGGAAGACGAAACATCCTTCGTATCACATCCAACAATTTTGTATACGCAATGCCAAAAACATTCGAACAAACTCTCTAGTCGATGAACAAAAAAACAGCACCAACTTCTCGGTATCAGATTCACTGTTTGACAGACATCGCCATCTCGATGAACTTCTTCTCTCTCTTTCTCTCTCTCCCTCTCTCTTTCTGATAAACACACTAAAGATCTTTCGCGAGTGTAAATTTGTGATAGACGTCATAGCTTATCTTGCGCTATGCAAAAAAGCCGAACACTTTCGTGGTTTCCTAAATTTATGTTGCAAGAAGATAGGGACCAACATTTACACCTATAGAGCCATTGCGTTCGTTACGTTGGACGCAAAATGTATGCACACAGGAAATGGCAAATGTTTCCCCAGCTGAGGATGACAACAACAGTTAAATGGACAGTAACCGTACATTTCGAGGCAGACCGGATGAACGTAGTACCGTTAGCGAACACTTGCGTGTTTTGGTTGTCCGATGCCCTTAGTTAATCGGTGTGAATGTGTTATGGTCAAAATTTTCATTTTTTTCGATATGTGGTTTGATTTGTACTGAGAGTTGTAAAATAATGTCTAAAATATTGCCAGCAACGATGATACGTGAAACGCTATAAAGCGCATTGTGTGGAAGAATCGAAAGTTGATAAGTCCACCAAAAAAGGTTTGTACGCAAACAAAAATGGACTTTTACTATTGCTTGAAGTTATGTGAGTTGCTCACTTATTTATCGAATAAAAACCGTGTTGTTCAACAAGCACAGACAGTGGCTAGCGATTCTCAAATAAAGCTTCATCTTACTCATAATCATTATAATAATCTGCATAAACGTTGTCATAAGTATGTCCCGTTGACAGCATGTCACCGAACGCACGTGATTGTGTCGGTTTCAGTTCGTTGATCACAACGTGATGCACATTAAAAGCATTCAGGGTTTACCCTTTTTAGATTGAAAGTGTACATAGCGCGAGCTGCACTATCTGTTTGCCTGTGGTACTTCTGTCATGCGATGAAGCTATTGTTTTCTGCTCGATTTGATCACGGCCATGCAGTCAACAAAAAAAGAAGCAAAATAAAAACATAATAACAACTACTGAAAACAGCAGATGAAGCCATCGAAATTAAGTGTTCGATGTTTGTGTCTGTTTCACAACAGCAAACCATGCATAACATCATCATCACACGGTATCACGGCAAAGGTGGGTCTTCAGGTTTATCTCTCAAACAAAAACTTAGAATACGATTGAGCTAAAGTTAATAGAGTGTCCGTAACTACTCAACTACGTAGTATTGATCAATGCAGTCTTTGAGACTGAATAAAAAGGGCATACCGTCTAAGACGCCATCACCTGGTTGGCGCCGTTTTGAACCTTGGATAAGGGAAAGATACCGTTAGCTAATTGTTGTGCCTGCCATAAATAGCACGAAACGAGATGAAAGTTCACTTTCCAACGCGCAACGATGCTCCTTAACACCAAACCGGAAAGCAACGAAAGGCTTTCGAAACAATTATAGACCAATGATGGTGCAGACGTGTAACCCTTTTTTGGCAGATAAATAGCATCGGATCTACGATCGCTCTACAGTGCTATGTAGACAGCTTCCTAGGGAATCGTTAACCACTGCACAAACGGACACACTCAGCATCATGCATTCCTGTGATTATTTTTAGGTTCGCTTTCGTATACAATGCGGCACATCGGTTGAGGATTTGTGAAGCCGTCATAGTGAAAAAAATAATCAACCACATTTTAAACGATCGTTGCAACTCAGTTCAATGAGTTCAATTAAGGAAACAAAGACACTCCCTATCAATCCACACCGATGAAATTATTATTTTAACCGTGTGGCGACAGTACAAGATTCACTCTATTCAACTGGTATTATGCACAAATCTAACTAGTTGATAATGCTCGATTCGATAATACGCCTGGGTTTGGTTGAATGCTTCGCTGAGCTGAGAAACCATACATCCGACCAAGCCTACCGCCTGCATACCCAGTCTATATCTATAACACAATCTATAAGAATCTAAATGAAGAGTATAAAGTATAATCTGTATTATAATTATTTACACTGTATAAGAAGAATTAAATTCTTCGTTTAAATTTCGTGTACTTCTGCTCTACAATCGGTTAATTTGTATGTACCGTATGTGGTTTAAATGCGAACATTGGAAACTCATATTCCTTAACCATGTGAAAAATACTCCTGTAATACTTTATACCGACTCTCGTGCATCACAGACCAAACCAAAAGAACTCTTTCTTAATATAGAACATTGATTCAATAAAATTAACATTTACTGCACACTCAACCCTTACCCTCACCGCTCAACGATGTTATTCGCATTACCGCCAAATTTCACCTACGTGCAATTTGGAGCTTATTTCGCTCTCACTAGTAAGCCAGAAAATAAAAAAGGTAAATGGCAAAAAAATATCCAGCGTCACAGAAGGAAACAAGCCAAATCCAATAGGTGCGAAGATTTGCCATTCCGTCAGAGTCCAAATTTAAACAGGTTTTTATCGCTGTTTCGGGATAATCATCATCATCATCATCATTTTTTCGTTAAAACTACAGCGTCTTGTTGCATTCGCGAGAACTGCCAATGTGTTTATGTGAGTAATACCAAAAAAATCAACTTCTCTGCTGGGATCGATGAGCTGTGACTGGTTTTCATCCCGCCGAGCGAACCCCAATGGACACAGTAACACAAAAATCGGTCCGTTTGACAGATTGATGGGTACTGTGGGGGTGGTTGTTTAGTTGGTTGGAAGAAGTGTGTGCGTTGGTTGAGACTACAAAATTGCTGACGTTCGTTCCTCCATACCCAGCAGTACTGCTCCATCGAATAGCTCGCAATAGCAGCTTATTGTATGTTCCAGTGGCTCGGAAACAATCACCTCCGAGGACCGGACAAAGCTTTACTGCCCAAAGGGAAAGCACCGTTCGAATGGCAAATAAAATTGAGCTCGCAGTTTGTGTTGGGAATTTCATTACCTGCAACTCGCTACTTCCTTCCATGCTGTACTACCGCTGGCGGGATTTACCTTTCACCGAAGGGAGCTCTTTAACACAAACCACGGCCACAGCGACGCAGTGAAACCACCAAGTTTCTAGTTTGTGTGTGGGCGTTTCGTGAAGACTGAACCTCAGAAATAGGGGCGCACACAGAAAGGGCACTGTTGCGTTGATGAGATTTATCACCGCGCTGCTGATCACGATGTTTGGTGCCCGGCCAGTTTCAACCACTTTCGTTACCATCGTTGCACTTTTTGTTGCATCTCAGGAGTGGAATCTTTGCCGACCGTGTCGAAGCTGGTTTCGACTGCATCACAACCACACGTAAACATAAATCCGTTGTAGAATGGTTTGATTTTTCGTTTCTTCCTGCACAGTCTTTGCTGGAAGTGTGTGAGTGTATGTAGCTGTGTCTGTTGTTCACTCTCACTCTACAATTCTTCTGACCCGAATCTTTCCATACCGTGCGTTGATTTTGATCGTAATCGTTTATTAAACAAGATCTTTTATTTATCTTCACAGTTCAGAGCGCCCCAGCGCCAGAAACTTTCACTACACTCTGTACGTACATGTACACGTACCAGTAAAATTAGTATTGTGACGGTGCAATGCCTTTAACTTTTTTCCAAAAATATTAATCCAAGCTATACGTTTAAGCAAATATTTTTGTTCTGTTTGTTTTGCCATTTAAAATTAAACTCGAAGTCTGCAAAATTTTGCCCAGGATTTAATTAGAAGCGTAACGTATGGGTATAAACAATATCCAGTCTTACTGCACAAACTGGATGTATGTTTCTCTCACCATCTGCACTCAAAGTGATGTCAGTGACGAAAACCTATTACTCGTTCTGTAGACTTGTCTACCTTCGCCCATAAGTCGGCCATCATTCGATCTGCGCTATGTTACGTTAATGCTTCTTTAATGCTCTCCTTTCGCCGATAGTCTCCCACCATCGTCTTACTCCGCGATGATTGTGCGTCTCAAAACCGAACAGCTTAGTTACGATTTTACGGTAGTCGACAAAAGCCACACCAGAATGTGTTCTCCCCTGAATACCCCCACGGTCCTGCTGAGATGGTAGCGCTACTGAAATTCGTTTCACACGGCAGAAGCCAGCACGAAGGGACGTGAAGATTGGAAAGAAAAGGCAAGAGTTATTTTCCGGCGGCCTTTATTTCGTAGCGTTGATTCTGATGCGACTGGTGATTATTTTTGGATGCGGCAGAGCAGAGAGAAAGAAAACTCACACTGAACGTGATGACCTAAAAAAAATGTTACACTACACTGCCAAGCGATCCCAATTCCAGCGTGTTTGGTGCACGATGTGCGACGATGTTCCAGATTGATTCTGTCCCTACATCTCCTCACCATTTGTTGCTCGGGATCTTGATGTACCGTTACGGTGCTAGGTAGCGATGATTTATCGGACTCTTGGAGACAGTTTATTTTTTGTTCTGTTTTTTTTTGGCAATGACAAATTAGTGCCTGACAGCGCTACAAGCAAAAATACTAACCAATGCTCGAGAAACAGATAATTTTAGAAACAAATAGAGTAGAAAAAATCTTATAGCTTATGCCTTCAATATATTTTTTTTCATTCTTGAAGGACAGCCTGACCGTATTGCCGCTTTGATTAAATTGTAAGACTTTTTGAAATAATAATTCTAGCTGTATTTGTGCTATTTAAACAATATAGAATCTCCCGCTAAGCATACGTATCTGTTATTTTGTTAATCTCTTCTCAGCAACGAACCAAATCCTTTAAAACTTCTTTATTGGCCTAACGACCTCTTGGTCATGCCTGCCATTTCTGGCTTACTAGACTTATTGTTACCGCATAGTTGGATAGTCAGTCCTCACTATGGGGGAACGGCCCAGATGAGACTTGAACCCCGGTCCTGCCGTGTGGAGACCGGCGCCGCTGTCGCAGTACCACCGAGCCGCCCCAAATCCTTTAAAAGTAATCCACAATTTACCATGTTATGCTTAAGATACCATTCTAGAATCCTCTATCAATAAAATCAATCTTCACGATCACGGCACCCGCCCGATTGCATCAGCGAATGTTTATCGCCACAATAAATAGAAAAGCTTATTTATGAAATTGCGACCTCACGTTTTCATACTTTCTTTTTTCGCTTTGCCTTCACATTGCTACATTCCTGCACGATTAAAAAAAACCTCCGCAGAAGAATAAATGTTTATGAAATTTATCCTACCCTCCACAATCGATCTCCATTAACCCGTTTCTTTACACAGATCCACAACACACAACACCGATACATCTGCTCATTTCAAACCGGGAGAAAACGCGGACCCATGATTGCAAGAGCTCGAACGAGCAATCCATCCATTAGCATCTTCTTCCAAGCTCTAACTGGCTCAAATTTGACTGCTTGTTGTTTTCCGTAATGCGTACGCCGGGTTCAAAAGTGAGATGAAGATCGCTCATAATTGAGAATAAGTTGTTTTCTTTGCTTCTCTCACTTTCGCGCCGTTCCAAATGGAAAACTACAATACTCACTTCCAATTTGCATTGAGCATGATATTCTTCACGAGTTATTGAAAAAATAACCCCTGTTCAGATTGATTTTTGCTATTACTATCATTTTCTCTTGACGATCTTATGTGTCGCATTTACTCACATATGTTGCTGGAAAATAAACAACAGCTGATGTGTTTTATTCCACAATGTTACCCATTTCTTAGTGTCAACGATGAGCCATCGTCAAGATCATTAGAGAGGAAAATTTTAAAAATCATACATTTTAAGTGGTTTGATGAGTTTGAAAATTGGAAAACGTTCCAGTACAGCAACAGATCGCAGCTGACCATCTTTTTCTTGCAGTATTGCATTATCAGCACAAATTTCTCCGAAAGATTAGCATGCAGAAAACTTCGCTACCGCAGCGAATCCGCGGAAATGACAGGTCAAGTTCAAAAAGAAAGAAATACAATTTCTTTTCGATTTCACTTGCCGGTCTTCAACATAGCCGACTTTTCAAAACGGCTTGCTTTTCCTTCAGCATTATGCGTGATTTATGCTGCTTGCCGCGGCCGTACATTTATTGGTTCCGTTTGAGTCAAACACAAAAAAAAAACGTTAAATTCAATGAGCTTCGATAAATAATAATGGAAACTGGAAAATGAATTTCGTCTTCATAGATCCGCACGTAAGCCGCTGATCACTGGCACAAAACGTAAGACTGGTGAAATTTTGATCGTTGAAGAACGTTGAAGAAATTGTGAATCTTGTATCCGAAACCGAAGGCGGCTGCTTTTGTTCATTGATTGTGTAGCATTGTGTGAACGTTTACGCTTCACGCATCACTGCGGCAAAGTATGATTATGATATTACGACGAAGCAGCAAAAATTATGATGAGCGAATTTATGACCATCGAGAAGAAAAATTGCTCACCTTTTGGGGGTATGAATAGTACAAAAGCGTGTATATTTTTGAGATGTATTTCTGTACGATTGCAGTTTGAAATTATAAAATGAATCTTGTTCCACACATATCAACATTTTAGTAAGAACGGGTTACTAACATTAACTAAAGCGTTGTAGCATCTGTTTACAATTTGGTCACACATTGAACTTGTATTAACCTAATTAATTAAGCGTATGCAACAAGTTATTTGCCATGTATGCTTATCTTTGCGTGCGCTCGTGCCGGTTTATGCCCATGTACTATGTTTTGTTTTAATTTACCATATTTTCACTAGATTTTGTGGATCTAGTTGATGGGTTTTCCAGTCAATATGGATCTTACCTAAGAATGGGTAATTTTTCTTCTAAGACAGCTTTTCTAAGACAGCATGTCAGGTTTGCCACAATTTGATTTGGAACATTTCTTGCATCGCTTACAAGTTTCTTTATTAGCACTCGGGTGTTAAAAACTGAAAGACACAACAATCATATTAACGTCTATCTTTGCGTTGCTGTCGAAGTATTTCATGATTCCGATACCAACAAATATTTTAGGTCGTACTTGTTTTACAGTTTAATCATTTATCTAAAATTTCGTAGGTTTCGTGTAAACAAGAAAACACATTTTGAAAAACTAGCCGTTGGTCAAAGTACTCGCAACCCTCCCTCCTTCGGAACATGGTGATGCTTCTAGCTCGACATGGATTTCTAGACTTCTGGCATGGACTTTCCTCATGTTCCTGAATCTGTGGCCATGGAAGGTCATAAATCAATAAAAGATACGACCATCGTTCGTGTCACGCAAGTAACGCCACCAACACAACCAACTGCCAAATCCGACGCAGGCACGAATGACGAACGCAACCGAAACCTCGTTCAGAACAACAAAAAGTAAACATTGTATCAAGATCCAACAGTGAACTTTTTTTTCCGATTGGGTAATAAAAGAGCCACACTGTACAATTACCTTAATTGGATCCCAACAAAAAAGTAACGTCAATCGGAACGCACATGCACATGCAACCACACCTTCACTGAATGTGTTGTACTGGTCACTTACCCGTAGTGATACTTATTTCGGGTGCTGTGGTTATTCTAAAAGTCCCAGTAAATGCCCACGCACGCTTACAGCGTTAATTGAATTCGGGCAAGACTTATCTTTTACATGAAAAGCTCATGATGCATTCAAATAATACATAAAACAACTTTTCTTTACCAACTATAGTAACCATGCTTTAAATTTGCAACAAATAAATGCAACTTTTTCATAACTTTAACCATAGCACGTATAAAATGGCAGGCGTACATATAATTAACAAAACTCTTCATAAAGCAATGCAGAATTACGATCCTCTACGAAGGCAAATCACGGAAAGAGAAATATCTTGGCTATTAAGAAATTATATCCAGTGATAAATCAAAACTTCCAATCAAATAAATGGAATTGGCATAATTTACCAGACAACCGGTGTGCGCCTTGTCACCATCATAAAAAGCTGGATGAATGCACGCCCTTGTTGCTGCTATTTATGGTAAGCATTCAAATCAACCCTAGCCTGGAATCTGAGTTGGGTCTTACGACCATTTTTGCAAAGTACGCTGATAAGATAGCAACAATTTCTTAAGCCCTTACGTGAGCGATAATTTTTTCGAAGTGGAATTGAATTGTTCCTAAGCTAGATTGACTACAAAATGACAACTATATCAGTACCTTGATGAAATTTGTGTTTACTGGTCTGAGGGTCTCATTAAACAGTACTGTTTATCATGTAAGACTTAAAAAAAACTGAGGATACAATAACATATTTGCAACTGTAAGATGTTAAGCAACAAGTTGGTATGCATATACATACATATACCATTTATTGCGCTTCCGTAACTAGAACATAAAACGTGTAGTAATAAAACATTCATTTAAAGCCACTAGAGACTGACCCTCTTTTGGTAGCATTTGCAAGTTAAGATATAGAAGAGCATCCTCAATATGGAAATGACTCGAATAGGTTTCGACAAGACTGCACAAAAAACCGGGCAATTATACACTATTTCGTATTTCACGATTTCAATTCCTTCACTCAGCCAACATAAAACGAAACATGTACGACCCGCGACGACCCGTCTCGTACAGGTTGCGGCAAATTGGCCCTCCATTATCGATTGACACAGCAGGGTCATCATACACCGTTGTGTTGGTGAAAAGTGCGCCACAAAACCGTCCTTCCCGGACGGATTGCAGATTGCGTAATCAACTCACCATCGTTGCCAGGTCCTCAATAAGCACAAAACGGCACACGCAAAAGCTAACCGAGATATCGATTGATGTGAAGGTTGCTGCTTTCTGCTGTGTACACTTTTATATTCTCCACCACCAATCCCGTGCGGTGGCCGAATGATAAGAAAAGCATCATCTCCCTTGGTACGGAGTGGTACGGAACCGGTTCCAAATCAACCAGTACCTTTTTTGGAAACAGTGAATAAAATGAGACAAACGTAAGCGGTGATATAAAATGGCCAGAAAATGGTCGTACGATGGTCGTGGCAAGGAAAGTAACGAAAACGAAATAAAATAACGTAACATACGAAACAACAACACCACAAACAAGCGATCCAAGGCGAGCGGGAAAGAAAACACAACATGACGTGGTCACGCGGGTCGCAGTGATTTAATATCCTGCCTTTCTCGAAACCACGATACGGACTGTGTGACTGGAACGAGTCTTTAAACGTTCTCGTCTGTGATGATCCCAGCTTAGGAGGTACATGGCAAATGATTTCGTATCGTCTTCAAACAAGTTTTGCTTCGGTTGATTTTTTGTTCTCCAGAACAGTTAACAGACTATGCGTTTGCTTTCATTCGATAGTAACGTTTCTTCTTTGCTTTGGAATTTGTGTATATGTACGACCAACACAAAAGTTTGCTAAAATTATCGTTTCAACAACACAGGATAGACCTTGAAAAGTTCGATAAAATTATAATTATACTTTCATTTGAAACTCAACACGTCACATATTTGCAATTGCAAATGTTTAAAATGAGATGAAATTCACACTCCCTAACCAACCAAAGTCCGCCCATACCAGTCTAACCATATACGGTCAAGATGACCATTTTTTCACAGCTTTTGTCGATGAATTAAATGCTGCGAAATTGTACACGGCGCTTTGTAAAGGGGGGAATAAAAACATACACAGACACCTTATCCAAATAAACCGGTTTTGATCAAAATTTCGGTCGATTCATCTCAATATAAGAAAAAGGTCTGCGATCGCTCCAGTAAAGCTTGAAATTATTGGTCAAGCAAGCAAGATATAGGTAGCGTTGTTCTCTTGTTATACTTTAAAATTATTTAAACAAGCAAGCGAAAAAAGGAATAAAGTTACAATTAATCAATTCTTGTGGTGTTCAAACACACAAACAGCACATTAAAATCCGTGTCAATCTACATGGCAACGATGAAAATATTACCTGTAGAACTGAACTTTTCTAATGACAGTGTCACCAGAGTGCACGAGCACAAACATCATTCGCTTTTATTTATTTTTCATCCCTCCTTTGCACGTTTTCCAATAGAAAAATATATACTGCTATACGTAACATAGTTATTAAATAAAAACTTCCTTGAGGGCACGCTACGCTAACAGCTACCGAATAAAGATTCGGTCTTATAAGGCTCGATTACTCTCGTCCGTCCGTTCGTCAAGCGAAAGTGGTTTGTAATTATAGTTTTATGTCCGGCTCTGCCTTCCGCCCAGCTTCCACATTAATGCGTACATCAGCGAATATTAAATTTAAAACCAAGCGTCAAATGGTACGTACCAGTACCAGCAGTAATGAATCGCTCATGTTGGCCGTTAGGTGACCATTCCTTTGCAGTTTTTGTAGTTGAATGTTGAAATCGGGGCAGTTGAGTAGCTTTTATCACATTCAAAATTGCATACTCTCTTACGAAACCAGCGCAAGATTGAAATAAAATCTGCTTTTACGTATATGAAAGTATATATCAAAAATTCTTTGCCACGCTTAGGTTTTCTTTTGGTTGAATTATTCGCACTGAAAACTAATTCAAAAGTGGAACAGTGAAGCCCCCACAGTAATATAGTTTTGATGGCACTATGTTTTGAAGTAGTTCTTAACATTTCCCACCAACATTTCCGTCATTAAGCGTAAATATCTTCTGACTCAGTTATCTTTCAACAGTAGCTGCCATTGTAGAAGACTACAGAGCATAATTCCATTCATCAACAAGGGTCTGTTTCCTCTAAATCTTAAACCAACCAAACCATCACGGACAGCGCGCTCTTGAGAATTATTTTCTAATTCCACAATGATCTCTATTAACAGTGGCGTTCCTCAAGAGCTAAGCATATGAAATCATCCACCACTAGATGCTGGAAACGGTCTATATGCCATCCTGGTGTATCACACCATCACACCCCATCGTCTGATGATTCCTCTCTACCGTTGGCCAAAAAGTCAAATCGGGGTCACTGGTAGCTGTGAATATAAGCTTCAATTTAGCATGTTTTCGCTCGGCGATGACATAAGCACGTCTTCTCAATGTCGAAGTTAACGACGAAAAATAAACTTAATTCCGCTTGTTTCGTCGAAGATGCACACGATGGTGCAGGAAGAATGAACACTCTTCGCCTTAGTCGACCGTGAAAGAGCTCCAGTAGCGGATGGATACCTCGTTTGTACGGATACAGAGTATCGGATGATGGTGACGAGTTGATACTTGCAAATGATAAAACGACTATCTTGCTTTAGTGCAGATGAATCAAACGGCGGGGTCGGTATGCTTCTTATTGTAATGTATAGTGCGCGCTTCGAGTTATGAAAGATCCATGAAGAAATCGGACCCTCAATAGCAGATGAAGACTACACCAACCCGTAATTGGATGGGCTTTGCGCTTTTGATATCGGTAGCTTCGGGCTGTACGTGTGTATAGTATCTGTTTCATTGTGCCAGACAAATGATCACCCATTAAGAGTGATAGATTACAAGGCTATTTATACCAAATGAAGACATATCTATTCACCTTTGAGCTAGTATCATTAACGACTTGCAGATCCTTCTTTTGACTACATTTCCGTGAAGGCGTTTATGACTATATAGATAAAGTTATCTGGAGCGTACTTGGTTGATGAAAAAATCGCGCTTGCTTTTTTATCGAATATTAGTAATATTAAAAAAAAATTACAACACTACAACCCCATTGTTGAACCTTGTGTAGTTTGCTAAAAGATTCGCACTTGCCGATGCTGAACCCCTTAGCAGCTCGGACCAAATTCAACGATGACATCAGCCGTAAGCCGGTATCTCGGTTTCGGCGTGTTTGTGCAACCCGCTCGTGTGTCTATGCTTCGTCCGCTAGCGTTTCATACTCTCTCTCGCTCTCTCTCTCGTCCCAAAACGGTCTTTTCTTATTTGATAATCTACCCCAGGTGGGGAAACTGTGCTGTGTCTCTACAAAAGAATACAACAA
This sequence comes from Anopheles maculatus, assembly GCA_002091835.1. NCBI lineage: Eukaryota > Metazoa > Arthropoda > Insecta > Diptera > Culicidae > Anopheles > Anopheles maculatus. Next base: position 192,774 of record KZ062029.1, read on the forward strand.
TCAAGAAAGCCGAAAAAGCGCTGCGTGTATCGTTCAGAATGTGGATGGTCTAAACTGGCCAGCTAGTGTGCGATTTAATCCGAACGAAAGCGGCGACAGCCGCTGCTACATCGCGCAAACATCGCGCATTTGGATGACCTTGAAATATTCTCGCACTGGCGTTGACCTAATCGCAGCTCGGGAAGTTCATTCGTAAAAATATTCGGCTGGCCAAATGTACGCGGCTGCAGTGAGAGATATGTATCGTTGTAAAGGATGAAATGATTGCAAAATTGTCACTTTTTTCTGTGGTTAATTTTTGAGCATTCATATTAATACGGCAGGATCACTTATTTCGCTGTACCTTTTTGTAGAATGTAATGCGAAAAAATGAAGAATGTTTAGAATTAAATCATATAACAATTTTGTCAGTTAATCCCTACTATCGCCGTATTTCCCACGGTTTGGATAGTAATAAAAAAGGGCTTCGAAAGCCTATCTCGTGCGTGTTTCAAGGTTAAATCAACATTTGAATCGTGGACGGAATGATGTTTGTTTTTCTCCGTGATGCAAACCAAGCGCCGACAACAAGACAAATTGATAATGATACGGTCAACACCTCGGAGTTGCATCTTGAAACTGATAAGAACATTGATTTAGCGGTACACTTTGACACAAAGACAAACATTTCAATAAAATAAATAAAACACATCGACTAACCAATCCTTCTACGACATCGGTTTAAAAATATAGATTGTTTTGGGCACGTATTGTAGTAAACAGTTGCATTTGCATATGAAAATAAGAGATGCAATCTACTACAAAGAATTGCTCACTTGTCAAGGCTATAACTTCTTGCAAACGGATATTGCAATCACCCGAAAGGTACCTTAGACCACTGGCGGTGCAATCTATGCCCTTTACAAAGGACGCTTCGAATGTTGCTAACGACCACCGCAATGCTTAGGCCTTTATGCGAGAGCAAGAGAGAAAGTTGATGAGCAAAGATAAACTCGATGAAGAGCTCTAACAATAATGGACAGCAACGCCACACAATAGATTGCAAAATGTCAAATGGACAGGAAAATTAGAATCATTTCTTGAAGCAGCTGAACCTTTTCCCTGCGCAGGAGAAAACTCCATCATGTTGCTCTGGCCACCTACCTGTTTGTTGTTGGATCGTGACTTTTCCATCGTGGCGCCACCACCGTTGACGATATTGTTCAGCTTTTCGTTCGATGTCGACGGTTGTACCTGCGCTTGACCTTGCGGTGGCTGTTGTTTGAGTGGTGCTGGTGGCGCATTTTCCTTGGGCGCTACCCCCACGGCGGACCCATTGTTTTGGGTCTCCTCTAATGCCATGTTTTGATTTCCGCGAACCGTGTGCTTAGTATACGATTCCGTATTCCGGTGCTTTGGATCGCAGTTTTATGATTGCTTCTTTTCGCTACCTCAGTTTCACGATGACAATAGTTACACACACACGCACTCACACGCACACACACACACGATAAATTGTAGAAGAACTATAATTGTAAAAGCATACGAATTGTAAAACAATCAGCAAGGAAGGAAGAATACCATTAAACGGAAAGCTCTTGAAACGGTGGTCGAGAAAATTGAGTTTAGATTTGCAGTACAAACACACACATTATTGCAAGAAGAACAAGAGTCGACCTCTTTCCCAGGGAAACCTCTTTCTCTGGGATGATTGGGAGGCCACAGTCCAATAGCGAATATTTATTCTTGACTTTTCACTCAACTCGCAATGCTCTCATTAATGCACTCTCCTTCTGCCAGTTAGTTGCATGGAAACCATCGATGACGACAATCGACCTGCAAAATCGAAAAAGAATAACAAAGCAGTCACCGACCGTATCGATTTTTCCAACCGCGCCACTACACAGTAAAATGCTCGCTCAATCTCTCGTTTTCTCTTTCTCTCATTATCGGCCTCTCTCCTTTCTATGTTGACCGACCCCTCACATTTCACTAAACAAACACCCTACGATGCGCACATACACACACGCAAACACACACACAAATAAACTATCACTGTACCATCATCACTACACGTCCGGAATCGGGGAAGACTAATGTGGCGACCGGAAAAGCGGATGTGGTCAGGAAAATCGAAACAGCTAACGAATGATTTCCTACGCCCAACTCCCGGTAACTGTACGTGAGTTATGCTGCCAGTCGTACGCATTGTCTAAATATGCCCATCAACAATTGGGTTTTTTTTTATATCGCTTTCATACAACACTCTGTTAGTAATGAAAGTTGTTATTTTGCACTCATGCCCCGAAAATCTAGTACCGCACATGTATAAATGTCGAAGGGAGATGACCTCATCTCCCTCTCACCTAGCGTGGAGCGTTTGGGGTATGTTTTGAAAGGTATTTTTGCAATTGTAATTTGCTTTTCGCACTGTTTTCATTGAGCACACTTTATTAAGCTTCCATAAAGAAGCCAAGCCGTTCAGTAATCACTTCGAATCACTTCTTTCTTTGCATGAAATTTGATTTAATAATCGCAAGTTTTTTCTTCTCCAATAAACGCCACATTTTTCGTATAACTACGCATACTACGCAAATCACTCGTTACTAATATATACTTTCTATCGCATTTGGTATGCAATACAGCAGTACCACACTGAAATTCTGATGTTCTGGAAATGGTAATCACTGCACGAGACGAACGACACGAATTGAATTTTTCTTCACAGAGCATAAAACGCGATTTGCTGTAGTAGCCTTTTCCATTCCATCTCACTGTCACCCATGCGTGAGTTTTGGGCGGAAATTCTCACTTCAACAAGCCGCCTGTGGTTACTGGATGAGAACGGTCTTTTCCGCTACTTTTGATGCGGACTACGATCACAAAGCGTGAAAAACTCTAAAGCACTATTTTCACTCACCACCACCACCACCACCCTTCGCTGCACGTACAACCAAACATAAAAACGCAACATAAAGATTCAGACGCCCCTTTTTCTCTTACCTACGTTACACACACACACATACACACAAGCGTTGCATGAAAACACGCTCCCGAAGCCTTGTATGCTTCTTGGCTTTTGGGTTGCACTTGTTTTCTTATTCTAACACTGCTTTTTTGAAATAATCGATACACTTTTTCCCTAAAAAAGCACGTTTTACTTTCACTGTACACAATTTTAAAACACGACTGAATGTGTATGCTCCCTTGAGAAATGCGAAGGAACGCCCGAATGGGCCCGGGTGGTTCAAAACTTGCAATGTGTAGTGGAAAACGATAAAATCTTTTTCGTTTTGACTGGCTTTGCTCAGCTTCTACCCGCACTGCTTTGAGATATTTTAAGAAATGATGCTCAATTCAAATATAAACAACAAATACTTTGATCTTGAAATCCGACTGACGAGCCAGCAGTACGCGTCCGTCCACACTCACGAATATCGGAAGAATACCCAGAAAACAAACGCCTGACATTCAACATGCCCAAACGCATCGTACACCCAAAACAAGGGTGTATGGTGTTTTGCCACAAACCATAAATAATTGAAAATTATTTCCACTTTTGTTTCTTATTCAAACACAAATACTTGCTTGAAAAATTGTTTCTTGATGGCGCCGCAGCTATTTTATTGATAGGTTTATATTGAGAATAAAACATATTTTTTAAATAAATAATTTACACGACAGAGAGCACCCTTAGCACAAAAACATCGAATGGCAGATTTTGATTGTTTGGACGTCTGCACACTACTTCATTCATGAACAATTTGTTAATACAAATATAAAAATACAGTTTCACAGCCATGTTTTGAACTTTAAAACACGACTGAATGTGTATGCTCCCTTGAGAAATGCGAAGGAACGCCCGAATGGGCCCGGGTGGTACAAAACTTGCAATATGTAGTGGAAAACGATAAAATCTTTTTCGTTTTGACTGGCTTTGCTCAGCTTCTACCCGCACTGCTTTGAGATATTTTAAGAAATGATGCTCAATTCAAATATAAACAACAAATACTTTGATCTTGAAATCCGACTGACGAGCCAGCAGTACGCGTCCGTCCACACTCACGAATATCGGAAGAATACCCAGAAAACAAACGCCTGACATTCAACATGCCCAAACGCATCGTACACCCAAAACAAGGGTGTATGGTGTTTTGCCACAAACTATAAATTATTGAAAATTATTTCCAATTTTGTTTCTCATTCAAACACAGATACTTGCTTGAATAAATGTTTCTTGATGGCGCCGCAGCCTTTTTGTTGATAGGTTTATATTGAGAATAAAACATATTTTTTTAATAAATAATTTACACGACAGAGAGCACCCTTAGCACAAAAACATCGAATGGCAGATTTTGATTGTTTGGACGTCTGCACACTACTTCATTCATGAACAATTTGTTAATACAAATATAAAAATACAGTTTCACAGCCATGTTTTGAACTTTATGTTTTTATCGTTCAATAATTAACCGATCGGCTTATCGGTTTGTCCCTGTAACAAACGTAAACATTTTATTTTAATGCAACTACCAAAAATCGTGGAAGCTTTTAAAATAGATCTACACATAAACGAATATTTTATAAAGATATGCTTAGTTCAAAATTCAGAAAACAGTACTATAGAACAAATACAAAAGAAAGCAAACTAATTTTAGTAGGAGTTGGTTTTCAAATAGTGCAAGGTTTTGTAAATATCATTGATTTAACATACGGTATTCCTGTGCAACAAATAGAATCATACTGCATAACAAGGAACTACAATGTATTTTTAATTTAATACAATTTACTAAGGATCGTAATATATATAATTAAAAACACAGGTATGTCAACAATACCAACGTATAAAAATCCGAATTCATGTTTGTGCTGTTTGTCAGCTTTATGCATAGAAAGAGTATGTATTTTATTTGCTTATGCGTCATAATTAATACCGCTGTTGGAATCCACCTTGCTGAGCACTGTTGAACATCATTTGATTCTGTTGTTGCTGCTGCTGTTGATTTTGTTGTTGCTGCTGCTGCTGCTGCTGATGGTACTCTTGTTGTGTCATTCCCCCTTGCGCATTGTTCGGATGTCCGTTTGGACCAGAAAGTCGTACCCGTTTGGCATTGTTGTGATCAATACCGCCACCACCTTGACCTCCACCGCTGCCACCTCCAGCACCACCACCTCCACCGCCTCCTCCTTGCTGCATTTGCTGCAAAAGGCAGAACGAAATTTATAAGAAACTGGTAAATGGCAATAAAAATGATTTTTTTAACTAATACATTTCCTGATTGTTGTTGCTGCGCATTCTGTTGTTGTTGCTGCTGTTGCTGTTGCTGCTGTTGCTATAAGAACGAGTAGAAATATTATCTTTATACTGCAGTCAAATATTCTCAATCGAATATGCTGCCCATACATTGCCTTGTTGATTTTGTTGCTGATTATTCTGTTGTTGGTTGTTTTGCTGCTGTTGCTGTTGTTGTTGTTGTTGTTGCTGCTGTTGCTGCTGCTGTTGTTGCTGTCGTTTTTCACCTTTATCATCCTGGTCCTCGTCCGTAAGGAACTCACGCTTGGGATATGGAATCGGGCACCCGGCAAATACGTCGGCTGTAGGCATTGGATCTTCGGAAAAATACGGATCTTGCATGGCTTGTTCCGACGTAATACGTTTGTTGGGGTCCATCAGCAGCAACTTTTGTAGTAGATGAAATGCTTTGCTGTCTGGTTTGATCTTGTGTCGCTCCATGTATTTTACCAAGGAGCAACTTGCATAGCTAAAAAGATACGAAATACAAATAAATTTAAATGTTGGTTTTACGGGAACAGTGATGAAAAATGTTTATATTACTTGGAACGCTTAAAATCTTTCGTCAGTGTGTGATGTTCCGGCATTTTTCTTATATCTTCCCAGTCTTTGTCCTGTGGAAAGCCCATTACGTTGAATATGCGATCCAGCTGATCGTGATGGTACGGATTGCTCGTCTTGATATCCTCTTGGCGACAGTGGAAAATCGGTTCCGAAGTAAGCAGCTCTGCGAAAATGCATCCAATTGCCCATATATCGATCGCTTTCGTGTAATGACGAGCACCTAATAGCAGCTCTGGCGCACGATACCAAAAAGTAACGACTACCGGATCAAGATCAGCCAACGGTTTTAGCGGTGCGTTGAATAAGCGAGCAAATCCCATGTCGGCAATTTTGACTCGGCCACGTTCGTTGCCCTCTCCCATTACCAAAATATTTGCCGGTTTCTGATGAATGAAACTGGGGTGATTAGATTGCTCACTGTCCCTACCCGTTATGACGGCTACTTACCAGATCCCTGTGCAATACCCAGTTACTGTGCAAATAATGAATTCCATCCAAAATTTGATAAAGCAAGCTCTTTACCATTCCTTTCGGCACCATGACAGGTTTCTTCGTTGCTTTGGCCGCTCGATGAAACTTTATAATATGCCACAGATCATGCTCAGCATAATCGAACAATAGCCACACTTTGCGATCCGTGTGCGATAAAAACACTCGGATGAGGTTTATCACATTCGGATGTTTCAGTTCACGGAGGAGCTGTGGACGGACAGTGGATGTAAAGAAATGTAAGTACCCTCTAACAACTAAATCGACAGTTTTTCGGGTAACAATTGTACTCACTGCAATCTCACGGCAAGCGGACATCGACAGACCAGTTCCTTCGATTTGCTTAAGAGCGTAATCCTTCGAATCGTTGCCCTCCTTGCGTCGTGCCTTGTAAACGTGTCCATACGTGCCCCGACCTACCTTGCAACCTTCATATTCGAATAGATCTTCCACTTTGGCTCGCTCCTGCTGCGTTTTCATCTTGAATTCGTAATCCATCATTACAGCGGTAGTCATGGTACGGAAGCGAACGACAAGGTTTAGGTTTGATCACTTGCTATATGAAGCACGGGCTATTAGCGGTAATGTGTACGAATGGCAAATGATTTTTCACGAGCTGAGAAAACCAGCTACAAAAGCATACTATGAAGATGAAGAAATCAAAAATCGTTTCACAAATGCGAGAAAGATTGATAAAAAATAAATTCACACCAAATTAGCAAGTTGCTGATGCTTGTTTGTTTACAGTTTCGCTATGGAGCGCTTTGACAACGGATAGCCAGACACCATGTGTGCTCGATCGGTCAATCCGTGTGACGTTTCTTGACACGCTACAACTGCTAGTGAACCCATCATTACATAACATTTGTAGTGTTCTGCGCAGCATCGTTCTTTACATTTAAATATTTGAAAAGAAATCAGTTGGATTATAAATTTTTTCCCGCACCAAGATCACATATCGAATCCCAATCGAACCGCTTCTTCGTACGACAACTCATCTACGGTGAAATCAAGTCAAGTCATAAGTCATACCCCTCCAAGGCTTTTAGAGGTTTTATCAAACGAATTATAAGAATATTGCTAGGAATAAATCATTAAATTAAAGAAAATTCTGCAGCATACATTCAACATAGCAAGAAATATTCAAAAACTTATCTGAAATTCATCATTGCAGTTCTTAGATAGCGACGGATAAAGGATAGGAAATGTTTTTCCAATGTCCTTTATAATTTGTCCTACATTGCCTATAAACAAAATTAAAATAAAATACATCGTTTCGGTTGACAATACGGCGTCATTGTAGATAATAAATAAAAAAACGCGTTGGTTGAGTGTGTAACTGTTTTATTGCATTTTGCACATCGTTGTCACCCACAATAAGTAACACGTGTAAAGAGTGTTTGAAATCCAGCACATAAACGTACCCAGTAAATAAGAGTTAAGCCATAAACGATGTCAGTCGCTTCTAAGTATTCAATCTTCCAAAACATGTGCATCAGAAATATTCTGTTCTACAAACAACAGACAACAAGCTGTAAAACATCAATTCTTCACTAGTATCGATCACGGTTATCAATGTGCATGCAAACGTAGTCTAATATCACTGAAAAGCGGGTCCATCAAACAATTCTCCTCTTCCATTATTGGCCCTTTCGGTGCGAGGAAGCCTATGTTTTCTTCATTCAACCTCAATTCTTCAAAGAACAAGGACTCGTTGTAAGGATTTGTTAATATGGCATAGCGAGCAAAGGCAGGTAGCGGCGAATCGCTTAGTACTGATCGCTGGATCGTGGATCGACAAATGTTGCTCAATGTTTCTTCGACTTGATTCGCTTCATATCGTCATCCATGTCCATAAACCTGCTCAAGCGCTGTCCATTGTACGGATCGTCGCTACCGGGTGGTTTAAGACGCATCTGCAAAAGAAACACACAAACATACATCAGGAATTAATAACACAGAAAATGTTGCTACAACCAAATCTATAATTTTACGTACAAAATAACCAAAGCGCGTAGGTCCCATGCTTTGAGAAAGTACCTGTGTGGCATCGCTTTTTTGTTTGTTTGTTTTATACGCACCTTTTTGTGTATAGGCCTCCATTTCCCGTGTAATGCTTCTAGCTGGCGTTTAAGCAGCAGGTTGTGTGGTTTTAAATCCCTTTTATGTGTGTAAATTCTTGTGCAAAGCGATATATTTTGTATTGAAATCCGTCTTTCAACCTGTGTCTGACTGTGTATGTGTGCAGTGAGGCGTATTGTTTCGTAGCATCGGTATGCAAATGTCCCAGAAGTATGTCTTGCCTAACGATGTCCACAGTCACGTACGGAAGTTAACGTTTTGCAAGCTACCAGTAGTTTTATTATGCATTACAGTACATCGACTGTTAGTTGAGTTTAGTAAAGAACATCATGTAGAATACACAGAATACATAGAAGCGACCGAGAAAATGTTAGTAAAACACATTTCGAACATTCACCTATTATGCACCTTCACCTTCAAGTGGAAAGAATTGAGGGCTCCTATTGAGTTAGTAGTTGTACGTAGCAGTTCGAATAGTTAGTTTCAACACTTTTACATCGACGAAAGCTCTGTTTTTGTGTCGTTTGGTAACCGTTGAAAAGTTATAAATTGGTCTTCAGATGACATTTACTGTTTTGGGTGTCTTACTGTATGATTTGGTATTTAGTATGATTTATTTAAGGTTTACTAAGTCAGCAATTGAGCTTAACGATAGAAAGATTGGAAGAATAGAATTGAAGCAAATGTTAATCGTAACTTAAAAAAAAACAATACACAAAAGAGCAATACGAACTACAGCAGAAAATTAATAGGACAAAAGAATAAAGAAAGAAAAGAAAGTCGTTTCAAGTTTCACAGTGTCTGAGTGAGCTCTGTACAGTTCATTCTTGCGATTGTTTTTGTTTAGGTCCTTCATAGACATATAGTTTCAGCGCAAGTAAAGTCAAAAACGTAAGGTCGCTCTATCGCTCGCACGAGAAAGTCGATGCGTATGTTATCATAACGCAGAGGCTCGCTAGATCTCAACATTATCTTTGGCGAATCGTTTCTATAACGAATACGGACAGACGGAAAGGGGAAGAGACGAATCAAAAACATTGGTTTAATAATCGGCACATTTGCTTGTTTCGATTAGTAATGTTTGTTGAAGCCGAGCGAAGTGCAAACCCGATGCTCCAGACGGAACGGAATTGGTTAATGTTAGTTCTTAATTTCATTCGCTTTCAAAAGCCCATATGCGGTGTAAAGTGGTATTTCATTGGAACATCGCACTGCGCCGTATACGTTACCATTATTCTGTACTTCTCCTTGCAGGCATAGTTGGACTCATCGACGTCATTGTAGCAGTCCGATTTGTAGTGCGCTGGCAGTGGTTTACCTTCGTGCTCGCAGAGTTTGTGGAGTGGGCGTGACCTATGGTAGGGGATATTTCCGTATTAGTTATCGAAAGATTGAATTTAGTTTGCGCATATCTCCTTAGCACGTTACCTCACAATCATCTTATCCATGCCGGTCGGTTTGTTGACGGGGCAGTAGAATACATCGGGTGTGTTTTTGTCGTACACGATCGACTTTCGCAGCAGATCTTTCTCGGTGTACTTGATGTGTTTCTCCTTTGCTGCTGCCTGCTGGATGGCTAGACAGATAACGATGCTGAGAACTAGTGCCACGACCTTGCCCATGATAGCAACCCGTTGTTCACTGATATATCACACGTCAAGCGTATTGTGTGTGGCAGTTTGCGCTTGAGAAAGGAACCTGGAGCGGAAAACGAAATATGGAAAAAGGGAATGTAAAAACGGGCACTGAAAGTGATTTGCTTATGTAGAACGTGAGAGATTCGTGACAAAACATTTCCTACACGAACGTAGAGGTGTAGTAAATTACACTTTCAATTTAATTTGCGTACAATCGTTAGATAAAGCATAGGACGGGATTTTGTTGAGGTGTTCAAATTTTTCGTATGTAGTTATTGTTGTTTTTCAAACACTGACTTAGTACATAGAGGCGACGCTGTGTTTCCTTGAATCGTTCTCTCTGTACACCGCATCTCTCTTAGCTCAGTTTATTTAACCACTTTATTGAAGGACATGGTACATTACTCATTCCACCGCGATGACGTTACCAAGTTCTAGTCCCTGTACGGTTGGTTGAACGAGTGATAAATCAACAGAAAACTGCATTGCCTACACAACTTCAATGACCGGTGCAAAATTATTTAACATGTTAAGTACTTGGCAAGAGATCTTCTGCGCTCGAGCAGATTTTTGAATGCAAATATGTCAAAAACGAGTTTAGTGGTTTAGTATAAATGTTTAATAACATAAATGTAATTTTAATAAAAAAAATAGCAATGTAAGATGATGTACAACACATCGCAAATGTTTCCTTGCTTGTGGAAATAAACGAACGATTTGGCATACTCTCAATCCAATTGTTCCATTCGTCGGGGCGTTCAATCTTAATTTCTTTCCATTTCACGCAAAACATTTTTGCTAAAGTGCCAAAAACGTAACCAATGTACGTCCCACCGGATTCTTCTGGCCAGTGTGTTCCCACAACAAAACCCACGTGCAAAATGGGGACCATTTCAAAGTTTACGACTCGTCTAGTCGGTAGACGGCTTACGAGATTAGAGGTCACTTCCCGTTTGCTGATGTAATGCTCTTGGACTCGGAGAAGATCTGCGTGAAAAAAGTTGACCAGTCATCTGATTGGTGTGCATAGAGGAGGCTGATGGTAGAAGAACATTCCGCGCGAGCTCGTCATTTCAATGCTGCTGGCCTGGGCACCAAAGTCCGGAGGGGTACAGATCTAACGGGATCGTGAGCAACCTTAGGAGTATTTTTGTTATTATTTCACGATTTTTTTTTCTTCCGAACATCCCACGGCAGTTTGTTCTTCCGTCTTATGATGATGAGGTTCCGATTTGAAATGAGGTGCCGGTGGTGGTCAGCGAATTTATGGTCGAGGTGTTAAAAAAGAGAATAAAGAAAAGTGGGACGTTGATGGGAAATTTCTCTGGACGCTGCAATGGGCTGTTGCAATAAGGTTGGACAGTGTTGGGCAAGAAATTATGAATATTTTTCTAGAATGTTTAGCTCATTGAAGGTGCGCAACACTCTTGACAAACGAACTAATTAAATTCAGCAGATGTCTTGTTGCGTTCTTCGTAAAATGCAAGCAAATTCTTTTATCGTATCATTACCAAATAAGGAATAATAAGCGAAGAAAGGCTATAAGCTTATGGATTTTATTTATTCATAAGCTTTTCGTAGTTTTCATCATAAGAACGGACAACAAGTGTTGGAATTGTTGGAGCAAACATAGGCGTACTAGAGTTGTGATAGTTGTAGATGCGCTCAGAAAACATCAATCAGAAATGATATTGTTAGCACAAGTAGGTACTGATTAAAACATACAAGAAATAATGGTTAGTCTGACAATCTATGGTCTAAAATAGTTTAAACAGTGAGTTGATATACATTATTCCAACTCCAGTCATACAGTATAGTTTAAGACTTGCTTGCATAACGACACACTTACGACTAAAACGATCGGCGTGGTATTGTCAGCGTTGCCAACTTGAAAGTGGGATTAAAATCCGGTTCAAAGTGTCCCGTGCCTATTTTGTATTCATCGTACCTAAAATGGGCAGGGTCCATTGTGCGTGGGTCCACACGCACACAAAAGTAACGATGACGCATTCTTCCTTACCAGTACCTGCGTATTTTATTGGTTGGTTAAAAAAAGAACAACACTTTAAGCTGGAACACAGAAATTAAAACTACAACCGGTGTAAGGGGCCAGACCGTTCGAGCTAGTTTTATAATGATCAAAAGCCAACGCAAAGATGAGTTGACATTTTAAACATCCCTCGGTACTTTTTGTGTATATGTGTGTATGTGCGTGTTGCCGCCGATCGTATTGGCAAAGATTAATCTAAAAGTAAATATTAAGGCCAACGCGCCAACCGGTAATGGAAATGTTGTCTCACAGCACTGATTCCCGCCGGGAATTGGACCACCTTCCGTGCGATTTAGATTAGCAACGGAGCATCTTGGACTTGGGATTGAGAAAAGGAAAAAAAGAAACACTGTTCTTAAACTAGTTTCTGATACAAGTGTTGGCCAGAAATAAAGGGGTAACGAAGTGATGCCTAGAATGTCTAACGATTCCGAAGCTACCATTCGCGGCGTAAGGAGATGACTTCGGTGAGTGCTTCTGTGCGATCGTGTAAAAGATCGTCGGTAATTGAATTATTTAATCGATTTGTTCTGCTGAAAAGGGAAGCCGGTAGGTAGGGGCCACATTCCCGGTGCGTTGATCAATGAGATCATTAACGGTGTCAGCCCTTAATGGGAGGTCTGTGATGCGTTTTGGAGCCGCTCGTATATTCACGTCAAAGTTCCTGGGAAAGCCGCGTTAAACTATTGGGTATGAATTTTCTGATTTCTTTAAAGGTGTTCACAGAAAGCTATTCCTACCACGCTGTGGGAATGTTGGTAAAGTCGTAAATGCAACCGTAAACGAACATTACCTCATTTATTGGTACACTTTAAAGGATAAAACATGTTCTTCGATCGGGGAGGAAAAAATAATTAAAATGAATTCATCGCTAATTAGTCGATGATTGTCGATCGATTCCAACCTGATAAAATATCACCGGATGTACGGTGCACTAGTTGCTAGTTTTTGCTGGATTCTCGTACTTCAGTGTTTCGTTTATTCGGATGAGCAGCGCCTTAAGCTAGTCTGCATTCATCCGTACAAGGTTACTAAAGCATGCTTTCCAAAAAGTGTTGATGTTTTTTTACCTGTGTATTGGTGTTTTTGTTCACGTGCACACCTAAACGATCACCCATTACCATACGAGCGGTAACATGCTTCGGCAACTCTTATTGTTCAAGGACTGACTGCGGTGCAGCCAGCAGGGCAAGCTTTCGGTTTGCGCAACATTTAAGCGAATGTCGGATCGTTTTGCAAAACTGTTTCCTTGCCTCTTGTTTACCATCACAGCCAATTATGCCATGTTAGTTGTTGATTTGCAGCTGTTTTCTCTTTTTTCTGGCCACTGATGAAGGTGCATACCGTAGCGTTGCGCATACGTTATCCATCATCTCGCTACGATCATAACTCGCCGTGGACTGGCCGTACTGGCTGCTACTCGAATGGCAATCTACTCAGCCCATTTCGCTGCTGACGCAATGAGTGAAAGTCGACGTATGAGTTTCGGTTTTCAAGAAGACGGTTATCTGCAAACTGTGTCGGGGATGAGCGAATCTTTTTCCGTCATTCATCACGTCATTTTCAAAAGAGAGGAAGCTTTATTTACTTATTGCGTATGTTGCTATGTGTGTGCTTAAATTCCCGCACAGAAATTACATACCAAGAAAAATATTTCTTGCATACGACAATTACTCTTAAAGCAGTTGCCTAGAGAATTATGTATATCATTCAGTGGAAATATATGAAGCAACGCATTTGCTTATATTTGTAATAAAAGGGTGAACTTTTAAATGATCGATAGTTAACATCTCATCATTAATTTCTGAGCGACCATTATGTGCGATGCTATTGTAAACTAATATCCTCAATGGATTGGAACCAAAAGGTTTGTTGTTTGCTTCGGTTTGTTCTTTCGCGAGCCTTTCTTTGTGCGTGATAAACGTCATTCACATTTCATATCTTAGCGTCGTGACGCCGGGAACTGGTCAAAGAAGGCCAAAGAGAAGGTCCCGAGTCCGAAATCGTAGAACCAGCACAAGGAGTTTGGGTGGAGAGATGTAGTACGAGACGTTTGAAAACCGGTTTCCGCGTTTCAGAGTAGCGTGTTCGATGCACGTGTATTATCAACGTAGCCAATGCTTGTGGCAACCACGACCAAGCGTCCGTTGTCTGCGGTTGTAGCACCGAAGCAGTTCCCTGTATGACGATGACGATCGTTACAACAACAGAAAACCTTGGATCGACCTATTTTCATGCTCCGGAATGGAGCGTTTGTGCTTTCGTTTTCCGATCACGATTGACCCAGCGCCCATAGAATGCTGCTATGGTTGGAAGGTAATTATGAAGAAAGATGCCAATAGCTTGTAGGGTAAAGTTCTAATAGTTTTTCGAAGTTGTAGTTTACAGTATTATCTTTACGATCGTTTACTTTCCCGCGATCGATGAGTAGAATGGGAAAAAAATTCAATCTCTCGCTTTGAAGAAAATGTATCGATCGATCTTGGTGAATCTTGGAATGATTGTGTGAGTTGATTTAAATAAGACTGTGGTTTTCTCGTGCAGCAACTTGTTACTTGGAACAGATGGCTTGTATTACACACTTCAAAGCCCATGAACGGTAGACAACGAGGTTGAAAATTAAAACACATTCGATCGCCACCGTTGGCCCGCAACCCACGTAAAACCACTTCACACGAACGTCGACACCGGACACGGAACGTTGACTCATGCTGGTTTTGAATACTGAAAAGCTGCTGGTCGTGTCACATCATAAACTTGTCCCACCTGCAACTGATTTCATCACTAATTTCAGACTCTTTCAGTAAACAAACAGTGAAGCATGAGGTAATTTTGTACATTTAAATGAAGCGTATAGCTGTGTAGCACTATGAGTGGCATGGCTTTTTAGTAAAGGTTAAAAAATAAACATACACAAATAATACACAAACACACACCTTTCGGTACTGTCACTACAGTCAGCGCGATCGTAGCTGTGCGACGGTTAAAAACGGAAGACTTGCGCGTTAAGAAGCGACAAACGCGTGCACCTTCGTCGACGACCAGATTGAAACTCTGCTGTGTGGATACAATGCAGCGGGCCGCTCTGCTCCGGTGTGATTTTGTTGTGAATGGCAGAGAGAGAAAGAGAGAGCTCCAGAAAACGGGTAAAGAGCGCTAGAGAGATAGAGAGTTTTTGAGAGATAAAAATATAGTCATATGATATGATGGTTGGTTCATCGAGCGGAGAAATGCATTTTGAATGTGAATAATGTTATTGAGAACTAACAAATTACTATTTAAGTTAGGTAAACAGGTGTTGTTAGCCTATGTTAGGTTGGAGATAGGCATCGTTCTTCGATCTAGAGTACCCACAACGTCCTCATATGCGCTCACCTGGTAATGGCTGTCCATGGGTCAGATAGTTGAAAGAAAATAGTTAGTAGACAACGAACCTGTTTAACCATGTGCACCGAGGCGCGTTTAATGCGATTCACTTTCGTTTTCGCGCTGCAAGCAACGATGCGATGTGTGGCTTAGGATCATTTAACTGGAAATGATCACATCAGTCCGCACATTGCACTCTTTTGTATTTACAATAAGCTGCAACAGTTTCAAGTGTTGTCAAATCATCAGTTGTATAGATGAACTTTCTTAAATAACTAAAGCAGAAAAGTGGTAAGCGAATTGCATTTTTTCTATTTTATTAATAATATACCATTTCCTACAACGTTTCCTTTGGCAAGTAGTATTCAGTAACTTTCAGTAACGTTGCAAAATCACATACTGTTCGAGCAATCAATCGTTTGTTTATCTTTTCTTATCGTAGCATATAATTTTAGAGCTTTGCTGTAGCCTGATCCCTTTAAACTTCTCTAAGTATTTTCCCCCATACCGATCTTTTAAAGTGTCTAGAACAGAAGAAACGTTAAAGAATAGAACACATCCCGACGATCCGGTCCATTTTCATTCATAGTGACAGTTAAAATTGAAAAGTGGAAGAAAATTCTTCGCAACGCACACCCAGAAGGGCCAGAAGCGGCAGTTCCAGTGGAAGATAATCTAACGGGGTTTTAATGGCGTCGAGAGCATTCGTTGATTGTCGGTAGTTCACCGACACTCGGCCATGGCCTACCGCGTGGTGTCTTGCACCTGGAGCTGGCACACAAACTCAACAACCGCCCGTGGTTCAACAGCTAGGCAGAATTAATTCGACTTTACCATGGCGGCCCACTGTGGCGGGCCGGGCTTTTGGTGGATTTTGCACAGAAGTGAAGAGATGGTGGGAAATGATGCAGCCATTCTTCGTGGCCAATCGCTCGTGGATCGTGTTATTTAATGTGAGTGGTGGTAAAGTTCTTAACAGCGGTAGAAGACGGAGCGAGGTGGGAGGTCGGCACAGCATAATCTGTTTGCCGCAAAATGTACGGTACTGTCAGACGCCGTGCCGAGAGATTGGGAGCACGAGCGAAAGAGAAATGTTTGGCCGGTACGGGTACCTTTTTACGACGGTGGTGTGCGGTAGAATCATGAAAGCTTTTTTTTTTACATGTTTTATGTTCCGCTCGGTACATACTTGACTTGACGCCAAGACGCGAATAGCATTAACCTGAAACTGGATAAGAGGTTGATTTGCACACGAACGTGCATTTGTAAATAACTGTCTTTATTTCGTGCCTCTTTTTGTGCGTTACTCGGTCGTTTCTGGTCGGCCGCTTTGGTACGGTAAGTATTTGTTCATGTAAGGTGAGTATTTATGGTGCAAAATTCCTTTTTTTTTCTCTTTTGTTTTTGAGCAATCATTATGTCATTCGATCCATTTCATACTTTCTAGGTCAAATACACGGGAAACACATATGAACAGATTGAAAATATGGGAAATATATCACCACAGACACATTCGTTTCATTATTGCTTACTTTTTAAAGTGTCTTAAATAAGAAGTATATCTAGATGTTGGATACATGAGGAATATCCGAGAGTGCGAGGTTTTTATACACGTTCCCAGATATTGTGGTGCTTGTTTCGAGATGTTGACACGATCAAGGATATTTTGTTTTTACCTCAACAAGTTTTATGTGTTTCCATATACTTTTGTTTGCGTTTCATCGCGGTTTCTGATGCGTTCTATTTATCGACAAGACAGTGTTCAAATCGGTCAGTTTATTTTGGTTTCGATAATGGAATATATTTTGATTTATTTTTCCAATATCTTGTACCATCATAATTTCCCAGAAAGTATTTTATCTTTGGTGTTCGATTTCAGCTAACCTTGTAACACGACGAATTTCATATATCTTCTTCTTCTTCTTCTTCTTTTTTCTTGGCCTAACGACCTCTAAGGTCATGCCTGCCATTTCTGGCTTACTAGACTTATTGTTACCGCATAGTTGGATAGTCAGTCCTCACTATGGGGGAACGGCCCAGATGAGACTTGAACCCCGGTCCTGCCGTGTGAAGACCGGCGCTGCTGTCGCATCACCACCGGGCCGCATATATCTAATAAAATTTATTTATATTTTGAACATTTTACAGCTTCCACATCTTCTTCAATACAAATGCATTTGTTTTAAAAAGAATAAAAAAACCTTTTGGCATTTAACGAAATAAATATATGCAGTTTTCGAATTTAATTAAAAAAAAATAATTGCAAAGAAATTCGATTCTCTTTCACTAAAACCACTCCAAAAATCCTAAGACGTTAAATACAATGATTAAAGACTATGTTTAATAAAAAAAGGTTGTCTTAAGCTGCTTGATTTTTTAAATGATTTTTGTAAACCATAATATTAGCTGTGAAAAATATTTTTGTGTTTGTACAGTAATGTTATATGAGCTTGTAAAGTCAAGCACCTCTAGGAAAATGTTGAATAAATGTATATACACGTTACCAACGTATAAATATACACATTTTGACGAATGTCATACAAGCAAAAACTTAAATGAAGAAAATTTGGTTTAAAAGGAGAAGCAATGTATAAAACGCATAAAGAAAAATATTTATGTAGTTTATTGTTTGTGTTTATGGTAAAAATCTGGTACAAAATATATTTGCACAATTAATTTTAAAATTTGTTACAACAAACTTGATAATTTTTGATTTTCTTATTTGTTCTTTGCATTCAAGGTCAGCGGTTTATTCTTATAAAAAGGATTGCCCTTTTAATGATAAAATGCATTGTCCATACATCCATATTTTTGAGTGCATAATTTGATATTAAAAATCAAGTATAGATAATAATGAAAATAAATAGTTTACTGTATTTTACGCTTTAAAACACATCATTCGTAAAACACATCGTTATTAAATCGTCGTTGTTTGTATCGTCGGAAAGATGCTACATTTTGTTTATTGGGTGCAGCGTTTCTCGCATATTTCAGGGGGCGGCAACTTCCCATACTGCTGCTCGTAAATCAAAGTGTGTAATTTTTTGAATTATGTTTTTTTGTGGAAAAAATGTTTATTTATAGATCAAGTTTAAATAAAAACAATATTTTGAGGGGGTTTAAAACTACATATCCAGTCTTTACGTGCAGTAAAGATTTCAATTCATTTCGTTACTACTAATAACTGTTTTGCAGCTTCTTCTTCTTCTTCTCTGGCACTACAATCTCTGTAGGTCTTGGCCTGCTAGCAATTGCTAGCTCTCTGTGACTTAGTTATACCCGTAGCTGAATAGTCAGTCCTGCGTACGGGGAGGCGGTCCGCCGGGATTCGAACCCCGGTCCTGCCGTGTGAAGACCGGCGCCGCTATCGAATACACCACCGGGCCGCCCCGGTGTCTATAATGTCGATATTATAAATCATAATCACAATAAAATTGCTGTATGATTAATACAGTTTAATGTTTTTTTTATTTCATACAACATTACAAGGCGTTTATCTTTGTGTTGTGCCCAACCACATAGCGTTTTGTAATAATAAAAACCACAAAGTAAAGATAGTACAACAAATAAAAAAATCAAAATAATACACGATACTTGTATTTCTGTCATTACACTCAGTGCATTTCTGGAACCAAGCAAGACAACCCCCCTTTTTGAATCGATTCTATATCGAATATACATATCATTATACTTTTTTAGAACCAGTATATCAATTGTCGGAGGAATGTTTATGAAACTAAAAAGTGGCAGAAATTATTACAATAATACACACTTTTCCTGTACGTGAGAAATGTATTCTGATCGGTTCGTAAAGAATAATATCACACTTTTGAAAAAACTAATACCATATTTATACTTTTTATTACGTTTAGCGAACGCAGATATCATCTTCATCGTCTTCATCATCAAAATCAATGCCGAATATTAGCAAAAATTTACAATAAGGAAAATTATACAATAAGTATAGACTAATGCGTTTGATGAAATATGAAACAGTGAGCTGGTTGTTGCTATATAGATCGATAACCCAATTCTTACAAACGTTTAATGTAGAATTGAATTGTGAAGAGCGTTAATAATCCCAAAATCCAGCATGTCCAAAGTTTTCAGTGCATACAAAAGTTTTCAACAGGAACACACTCAAATACGAATCGCCGGGATGCTAAGCAACTGAAACAAAAAACCTTCGCTATGATTTCGTCTCATGCGGATGGCACGGATTTATTTTCCCAAATCTGAGCACAAGGAAAAACATCTAAGTAACAACAACAACAGCAAAAAGTATACGTATCACCTCTACGAATGCGGCAATCGTTTTCAAAACACTTGCCCCGTTCTATTGCGCTGTATACTCGTGAGTGAGACAAGGTGTGCGTGGAACGGGTGGAAACAAACCGATGAAAGCCGATACCAGTCAGATGCCAAACGGCGGCCCGCGAAACGGTTTGCTGCCAGCTTCGATCTGCCACCGGGATGCGTTGATGGATTTCTGCTGGGGACCACTGGGAATGTGTCGGTGCGATGTCGAAGGTTACGGGTGCGGGTGACGAATGGTCGGTTTCGTTTTCGTTCATGTTCCACAGCATCACAGAGACTCGCTGCTGGCCTTCTGTGCCAATGCGTGCCCGACTGTCACTCTCTAATGCTCACTCTCACCCATCCGTTCACTCTCACTTTTGCTGGAACGATGCTCAAACTTTGCTATTGGTGAGTAGCGGTGGTAGCAGTAGTAGTAGTAGTAGTAGCAATAGTCCGCTCTCGGGCTTGGTGGTCGTGTGGGAAAACTCGCTGAAGCGGGAAAACTCATCCACAGCGATTGAACCAGAAAGGACGACAGCAGATTTCAGTTTTGTGTTGACGATTGGCGCGTGTAGAACAACCACCGTGCAGGAAGTTTCTTGTGGCTTGTTTGTGGACAGGCATTAGAAGTATGCACTCGTTGTGCGTTGTGAGGTGTTGTTTAGAGTAGAACCAGAGAAAAAACCGGGAGAAATCAGATTGAAAACGCACAGTGATAATTTAACATCACACCACACACTAAAGTGGTTTAATATTTACACATACTCTTTCTCTGCAAGCAGATGAGCGTGTTAACTTTTCAACTCCCCGATAAATTGCAAAGTAAAACAAATAAACAAATGTGTGAACGCACATGTACTACTACAGGTGGTTTGCTCAACAGGGAAAACAGTTTCGAGTAGATTTGATGTCAATTTTTCATCGCTTTCGTGCTTCTGCAGAACACTCCAAACAGATTATTAGGCGGTCTGTGTTGATCAGTTGATAGTTTACCAACCCAGTTCCAGTTTATGAAGCAGTGTCATCGGAAGCAGTTCGTTTGGTTCGGTATCCAGACTAAACAAAGTGACGTCGGTAGTCTCCTCGTTAGCCGAGAGTCAATTTGGAAAAAGGAAAAACTTCACCACTGTACGTACGCTCTGCTGGACGATTAGTGTGCAGAATGCCTGCGAGTATCTGAAAAGCATGCTATCGTCACTTGTTGTTAACTGTGAGCAGTAAAGCACGTTTGGTGAGCGATATGAAATAGAGAATAAACGGCTGGAAGAGAAAAAGAGAGTACTCGGTTGAAGGAAAATCGACCGAGATTGTGGAAAACGCGTGTAGCGGCGAAGAGAAAACCAGATAAATAAACGTAAAAATGTAACTTTTACGCGGGTGTGATTGCTGTGGTACGGAATTCGGTTTATTTTTGATTGGGTTTGTTTTAGTTTCGGTTCGTGTTCAATTACGTACATACTTCAAATGGATAATCTATTTCCCCGGTCCGTGACATGTAACGCGATTGTACGGTACAAATGCAACATGGAATTGAAGAAAAAGCTGTAAGACCGTTGAGAAACGATATTTGTGACAGTGTGTAAACTATGATGAGATATTGCTTTGTGTGACAAAAAAGCAATACTAAACAAAGGTTCAAAGGGGGCTTCCAAATTTGTACACTGTGAAAACCCTGTGCAGTACGCTCAGTCAACATTGCTGGAAGACAACAACAGCGTGGTCATATTTTAAAGGATACGATTTTAACCTTAGGTAAGTATCGATTGTTTGTTTTATGGTCGGCGTTTCGAGTATTAATCTTAGTATAACTTAGTATATTTTTGTTTCATACAATTGCGTACTAGTATTAGTTGGTTCTGATGTTTAACTCAGAACTGTACACTTTCAACTTCAACTTTCTTTATTTAATTAATTCTTCTGTTAAACAAAAACGACCCAAACTAATCAGGCATACAATCTTTATATTCTAAGTAATGGATGAGTGACAAGATTGAAAATTGATTAAATTTCTTAGGATGGCACCGGCACCTTAATCGTTCACCCTTGTATCAGCGAACGTAACGCTGCCAAGGAAATGCAAAGAAACCTGTCGTTGAGCTAGGAAAACTGCCGGTGGTGGCTTATGTTCTTTCCTTTCTTGATGGCAACAATAGCTGACTGGTAACACTCACGAATCTGTCCATCGATCCCTCGTCAGTAGTGGCCAGTGCTAATTGTCAGATGACACCTACTGAAGGCATAAGCAGGAGCAACCAATCTGCCGTCCTGCTTTATCGGCGCATTACGGAATGGACGCTTACATTTCCTGCCCCACAGTTTTCGGGAGGCCGATGGTCAGCCTAATGGTAAATGGTGTGTGGCTCTCTAAAAATAAATGTAGTTTCTGAGCCACGGTCTAATCTCAGGACTGGTTCGACCGCATAATGTGACGATGTGGATAAATTGAACCATCGATCTACTTTTCTATTTTTGTTGGCTTCGAGTTAATGCGATTGTATCCCGATCGTTGCCGTCCATCAAGGTAGCATAAAATATTAAATCCATTAATACGACGCGGCTACACGTGTGCTGTTAGTGCGTAATGGTAGTAGGTTTTTGGGGTCGTAAAATGATGAACTAGTATCACGACAGTGTTTGTCACGTTTTCTTAATTGACTGTTAAACCGTTTTCGGCTTTGAACTACCATGTCTCATGGATGTATATCTGTGATTAAATCTTGTACCGTTCAGGATTTGAAGTCTTATTTCTTAAATCTGTACTATTTTACTAACAAATAAGTTGTTGACAAAGTAGTTTTTTAAGATAGCAAGTTCATTAATTTAAAGAAATACAACTTTCCCCAGTTACAACAGTAATATGGAAAAAACGAGCCAATAAAAGCAAATTATAAAAAAGATTTCAAATTTGTTCATAGCATCCCAAACGAACCCCTAGTAATTTATCCTTTCGATATTGCCTAAACCTACTACGAACCTTTTTCTCGTCAGATTAACATGCTCACAGTCCACATAGTTCAAGACACCGAACTTGTAAGCACTGTAAGCGATGGAAGTTTTAGTAGAAGGGTAGCAAAGATATGGAAGTATGAAAAATCCCTCAACATGGATATCAACATGAACCATCCCTTTTGCTTCTGCAATACTTTTCCATCGTTTTCGTCATTGCTAGGCCCGGCACCATCATTGCCGGCCACACTTGTCCGGCGGCACAAGGCTGCGACTAAATTATGCTACTATTTTTAGCCTGCCCTAGAAGAAGGCTGAAGCATAAGCTACAATCCCATCGCTGGAAATCCACTTAAAACTCGCTTGCCGTGCACGAGCGTGCGTTGAGCGTTAGAGGAAGCTCGCTGTTGTTGATTTTTTGTGTGTCGCTTCTGTTTTTCTCTTTTATTCGTTTGGCTTTTCCTTGAATTGTAGGCTGTGACAAAAAATGTACATCAACCCATCCCGTAGCACTCGGTCGGTCGCGTACGACAAAATCTTGTACAAAAACCGTGCCCAGCACGCAAGGCTTTGGGAATCTTCATACTCGCGGAAGCGAAACGGTACAGGTATGGCACAGGAAGTGGCGTAAAGCTCTTTTCCGATATCACGTTCAAGGATTTTTTTTCCACGGGGCGAATGTCCTTTAGCGGGATACAACTTTTCGTGGCGGAACCGTGCTTACGGAAGTCGTGTGAGGAAGAAATGGAAAAGAACTTTATTCGATGTCACATTAGAGCGGATGTTCATCGTGCCGCTACGGCATGAGATGGGTTGTACGATAATTCTGAAACGTAGTACGAAAATAGAACCTGATAAAGAAAAAAAAAACCGTAGAGACATACACCATGGGAAAGAGATACAGTAGCTGGGAACGCTGTTTCCAGCCGTAATCAAATCATTCTTCTTCCTTCTCGTGGGAACTGCCGCAGGTGAGTTGCTGCAAGCTTTTTCCGCGGTACATCTCAACATTTATCTTTGCCAGCGCTAACCCACACGTACTTCCCGGTGATCGATCGAGGATCATTGATGAAGGTAAACATCGTTCCTGTGCTCACCAAATCGTTTGGCTGGCTGATGAATTGGTCGAAAACGGTCCATATGCTCTTCGTCTTTGGCGTAACGCTGCTCTCACGGAAAGGAAGCTGATTTTATTTGGATGTCTCGATCCACGAAGGATAAAACATGGACTAAAACAAGCACGGAAATGAATCGTCGTTGGTGCCCGTTATCCTTTCCTTGTGGAGGAAATTGTAATGGATTCGAAGCGACGGTTGGACAGTGTTACATAGATCATGCAGTTCCGAAAGAAAAACGAATTTCATTATGATACATTCGAAGGGCAGCAGAGCACAGCGGAAGGACTGTTAATTTAATAGTGTAGATAATAATTTAATTAAAATCGTTATATTTAGTATTATCATAGTTTGCCTCACCCTCATAATATTTATTTTTTTTAAAGGTTCTATGATTACTTGTGCCAGTTTTGTGTTTTTGTTGTGACGTATTGCAGCTTAAAAGCTTTTTACAAACTGACAGGTAAAGCAAGCCAGCGCCAAAAGCATTCGACTTTTCGTGCTAAAACCGAGAATTGGATTCGAGAAAATGTCGTTTATTAAAAATCGGTCGTTCTATATCGAGCTTCTTTGGCAAGGTCAACTCCGATAGACTATGTATATCCTTTCGATGTGCATTTTATTTTTAACCTTGTGTTTCATTTCCGACAAGTTTTAGCACACTCATTCTGAAAAAAATATTCAAGTTTGTGATGCACTTTGCAAGACAACTTTCAAAATGGTATGCCAGTTTATATCAGCTTATGGTATGTTTCGGGATGAGTTTAATTGTTTCAGTTCAACTGCTGAGACTGCTCGACGATTTGTCAGAAAATGGCTTAACATTTTCTAATTTTTAAGCTTAAGTCATCATCGATCCGAATTTCCATCACTACAGTGTCCTCGGTCACGGACATCGATGATCGTCTTGCGGTGATCTCCATTCGGACGCTGTCAGTAATAGCCCTGGAATTTAAGTCTCGTTCGGTCCGCTAATAATGCACGCGAGCACTAGGCGCCAACTTGGGAACAAGTGTCCTGTTTCGTCTACTTCTTCGACGAGTCAACGAGTCATGACGTTCCTGTCCCTGGTTCCCGTTGGTTTGTACGTCGGTCGCGTCGTTGCCACCAGCTAAATCGTTCCTGTTTCAAATAATGCTCTCGATGTGCAGTAACTTTCGTCCTGTGTCTGTCATCCTTTCCTTGATTGAGTGAACAGCATTGGATTCTCACTATCAGGTGACAGGTACGTTATCCACATGTCAGCATGACGCGGCCAATCGAACAATACGTGCCAATAGACTGAATCGAAAACTCATGAGCAGTGTGGGCGGTGCGTAAAGACCTTCGCTGCGATGACCCAAGAATTTGCGCGAATGCTGTATGTATAAGCAGTAAGCATATTTATTTTCAAAAAACGAAAAAAAAACATCGTTTCATCTAAGACTGGAATTCGCTACCATGTCGTCCAAGTTTACCAAGGTTATCTGGACGGAATGCCATATTCCTCTGACGTCCCTGATCTTGAAAGCAAAACAACGCGCGACAGCGGGCACACGAAAATAAATCCCTCACATTCCGAATGCAAACAAATTCGAGTGTAAAAAAAAACTCTCCACTCGTTCATTTCATGCTCCACTGGTTGAAGAATTCTTCTTGTTCCAGTGGGAAAATAACGCACCTTTTTTTTTCTTCCAAACAAACTGTTTGCACCTTTTGCACTGACCACACAGCTAAATCGCGCTGAAAAAAGATAACAAAAAAAAAAAACCGAAGTGTTTGAGTTTTTGGCTACGATATTTATTTTCGCTAGGTCCCCCCAGGTTAAGTCTTATACAGGCAAGCGTGAGTGGGTAGGTTTGGGTTTGCCTCCAAGGTTTGCGACGAGTTTATTCACTTGACTGGATTGCAATGAGTAATCGTCGGATTCGATAAATTTAAGAATATTCCACTTCGTTTCACTTTTGTCTGGTTCCACTTAGCTAGCCCTCGTTTCGAAGTCTATTGGGCGTGTACCAAATTTTAAGGAACGTTTACCCGTTTCATTCATTTTTGGATTGTTTTGTTTTATGTTCTAAAAGTGCTATTGTGCAGAATGGTTTTAGTAAGGGATCATGCACCGTATATCATTATTTATCAAGTTGAAAATAATCATAAAAGATATGTCGATTATGCAACTACCTTTAGCAAAGTTCTAGTTTAGCTCATTTTATTTCAACTGATTTATATGCTTACATAAAAGCTACATAAAAATTATATTGTTCGTTCACTTATTTTCCGTTTAAATTACTAAAATGAGCCTTTTTTTTCATTTCCTTCATCAAATTGTTTGGTTTGATTAAAATCATGTGAATTAAGCATTTTTCTTGGCATAAACAGACATTTTTCCAAAAGATTGTCACACAAGACAAATATATTCGCGTAACGAATGTTCCGATAATTAGAAATCAGCACACATGTACACCACCCACAGGTAGACTACGGATGTGCCAAACATAGCTAGTTCTCATTAATGCTCAATTTCTTAGAACTTGTTACCGATGTCCTTCTTAGCACTCAAGCAAGCCTCAACGGTGGGCCCGCTCTGGTCGCCGGTAGCAAACAGAGTTACCTTCGCCCAAGGAATTTATCATCTAATTGAATTCCTATTCCAAAATCTAGGAAATAGAAAACACTCGGTTCTTAAATGGACGAAATATGCTGCACATGATTTGCAACATAGTCACTGTTGCTTCCGAAGGCACACGCACAGGCATGCGCATTCTCGGAACACATCGCTAAACATGGAGCAAATAGCCAGCCATCGTAACGGCCACCCAAGTGCCGAAGTAGTATCAGGCTAAGAGCCTTTTGAAGTGAGGCCATGTTCTTCCGGTTCGAGTGGGACGTGGTTCGATTGAGTCGGATCTTGAGGTTTCAAGTGGATGTGGGCCATATTGGTTTCTTGTTGCTGGAAAGCTCCCACACACCCAAATGGCAGGAAAAGTTCCTGGAATTTTTTACGCTAGCCGCTCTAGCACCGATTCCATTTTCCGGATCTCTCGTTTGCGGCAATGTAAATGAACTTCGTTTGTAATGAATTGCTCCAGCTCGGCATCATAGATGAGAGAGGAACAGTCGTTTAATATCCACTTTGCTCAATGGAGTAATATTAGATCAAGTTTAACATTCAAAAGGTTTATGAAGCTTACTTTTACAGCTTAATGGGTTTATGATTCTTTTCCATAGATGCTACGAAACGTGATTGAAGTAGTGAAGAAAGTCCAGTACCATTTGATCGACACGTATAATACGATCGAAAGGATGTCACTCTGAAGTTGATACAACTACCGACTCTTCTTGATGAGCTGCTTGGCAATACGATTCTGACATTGTTGACACCCCACAGCGAAAGAAAATGAACTGAGCTCGTTAATATGGCAAACGAATCACTATACATATCTGTAGGTGTACTGTGTCAGTGTCCTCAGCAAGCGTACTATCGATTGCTCCACATGTACATGGCGCTCTGGACAAACTGTGTCTAAAAATAACGCTCTAGTTCATTCTATTTCGGGACACTTTCCATCACTCTCGAACGTTACAAACAGACGTAGCAACTGCACCCGCTCACTAGAAGCCTCGTTTACACCACTGTGAGGCTGACAGATAGGAGTTTTCACAGTTGTATCAGCTACATCAACAGCAGCGGAAGCAACAGCTTCTTCGGTGCTTTCGTCGTCCTCTCATCGGTGGATACATTCAGACAAGTGCACTGCACGCTCAAGAGCAAAACATTTACCGCCAGCAAGAGCATCGGAGTGATGTGGTGGTGTATTTGCGTACGTTTTCGGTGGAGGCTGATGTTGACGGGAGACCCCAAACACTATATACTTTATGTGATGTTTCGCTCCAGTTGCACAAGGAAACTGGCAAGCGGCAGACAAGCATGGGACATGTTGAGTTTGTCATCTCTTCACCAACCATCGTTGCCACCGTGGGATGCGTTGAAAGGTTGTATCAGTAGCAGCAGTAGCAGCTACATAGCGTTCGTAATGACCCACCTGTAGTTAACAGGCGGCACGAGAACCTTTCAATGCAAATCGGTTAAATGGCTCTGGTGAGCGTGTGTTGTGGGTTGGTCTTCATATGTCACGAAAAACCACCACTTACACACATGCTCGATTCGCTCACATGGTTGTATGTATACATTTACAGCGATATATAACAAGCGGCGAGAACAGAAGAATATTGTCGTTTGGTGTTGCTGATGTGGAATATGTCTGCTTTAGATTAAACGACCATTTAATTTTTAGATAAGCATTTTCTATATTACGACCCACAGCTAGTTACATAAATTTATTAAGTGATAATGTATTGCTTAACAATCAACAATAATTTAACTTAATAATTTAATTTAATCGTCTCCATTTTTAAGGTAAAATTGATTTCTTGCATACAGCTGCAATTGATGTTCTGTCCTCTATGAAAATTATGATTTAAAAGCTGTTGACACATTAATTTACAATTTTCATCCCTATTATTTCGGAAAGGGAGTTGGGTTCAAATTTGAAGATTTTCGACCTTGTATTGCGTCTTATTCGAATGACAAGTCCTAGCCATAAATTAACCTGTGCAAAACTTTTCCCTCTCCGCTGAAGGTCAAAGTGCTCGCTAGCATGTGAACAATGCGTTGCTCATTGTGCGTTTATTTTCACCATAAATTAGAACTTTGCCCCAGCTACCATAAAGATCGTACGTGTACGTGGCTGCGTTAATTGGGATCATTGAAGCGGCTTATATTAATAGACCACTCTGGGTGCTGAACTTGCAGCAGGTGGCCAGTTCACCGGAAGCAAATGAAATCCGACCGGTGATCAAGTGGGTGGGTGTACTTGTATCAATCGATATCATTAGATATGATTAGTAGGAATTGAAATTTCCGTTCGCTATCCATGGTAGTAAAGTAATTTTCTCGCGTAGCATGTACATATCCGTGAGGAGTGGTGTGGAACATTTCGTGGAAAAAAATGCTTAATTATTTTCTAGCAATTAGTGTCGGGATAAGGATAAACCCGAAGTAATAAGCATTGCTAGAATTTGAACGAAAACGAACAACTATAATTAGTATTTTTGTTGTTCTGTTGTAATACCCCGAACAAGCGATGCATGTTTGAGATATTTAAACCATTTAATATGGTTTTCACTACAAACGATAAAATGAAACGAGATAGAAATCAAATATTGTAAATTGAAATGTAAATTAAGCTGATGAAGTAAATTTCACAGATTGATCTTAAATTTCGCAAATGAATTTCAACTTTAAAAACTTATTTCCCAAAAACACCGAACATATTTTATCAGGCATTCATCCAAGAATTTTCCAGCATCGTAGGTATGCTTTTAACGCGATCTTTTTCGTACACATTCACTCTTGCATAAGCGAAACGAATGTCTAGACCATCTTACTTTTATCCTTGTGAGCAAGCAAGTGGTCCAATCCATCCACACCTCAAGTGGAAAGCTCGAGGCAGAAAGGTAGACAAAAGTGTGGGAAAAGAATTACGTTTCCAATTTAGCTATTTTTGTGCGAATGGGCGACCACACCAGACCACAGAGCATGCAAAATAAAGATCTCGTTTCTGCTATCGGTTGGCAATACCTCCACCGGCGGCCATCTTTTCCTTTCGCCCGCCCGGCCACATGTATCGGACGTGGGCCAGTCGAAGTAAGACATCGATTAGCTGCTAGTAGAGAACACCACAACACGAAAGCGGGAAGAAAAAAACAGATACATCTAGGTACACCGAAGCGCCGATAAACGATGAAAACCAATTCCGCTGTTTTTTTTTCCAGCCGCTGGACCACCCCGGTGCGGGTGTCGTCAATGGTTCAATGGTTTGTTTTACTTTCACCGGCTAAAGCACGTAAATATGTGTCGTATTTTTGTTTTCGGTTTCAATAAGAACAACAAAATAAAACCGGCGCTCATTGGCAAGATAATAAAATGTGGTACAGCATCAACCGGGAACGTGCGGCAATCGAATGTAATATTCTATTTCCACCGCGGTGCGTAATCAGGTTTTATGAGATTTTCCGTTTCGTGTTGTTTAGTGCAGGAATTCGATGGGATCAGTTAATCCATCGGAAATAGAGCTGTTTGGAAGATGGATTCCAACTGGTTTGTTATACACAATCTTTGCTAATTGACAAAAATAAACTAAAATATTACATCGTTTATCGCTTGAAAGCAAGGAAAAAAAGTGAAATATCCAACAACGTATTTTATACAGAGCGGTATCCTATACAGCAGTGGAGAAAATGTTCGTAAGCGCTTTGTGCTAAGTATTTCGCAGAACACTTGAAAAGTAATCTTCATTGTTCCTATTCACGGCCACGCCGTTGCCATTCATTGAACGGTTCTCCATAATTACAAGTCATTCTCTGTAGCGAACAATAATCTTTTCATCGAAACCACGGAAGATCGATCAAAGTGTTTGTGTCCTGACGCCAGGAAAGCATGAACGATTATTCGCAAAGTGCGGCTCGAGCTAGATAATTTTCATAAACAAAAGCGTTTGCTCGTTCAACCGCTTTGCAGCAAGTGTGAACAAATCCCACGAAAGGAAGCATGAGTGCCTCAGTGCCGGGAAAACCAAAACAAATTTTCTTAGAATCGGTCTATTTTAATATTGTTTTAAAACGAATCATACCCGCGGAATTGCACTGATGCTTTATGCTAGGCTACAACAAAAACGGTATCGTTCGAAGAAAACTGATTCTTTTTCGAACTTCATGCTTCCCTAAAATGGTGTTTCCATGTCGAAAAATTCACCCAACGGCTCAAAGTTTAAATAGATTGAAATTTTGTAATGAAATCCCTCCGTACCATACCACTTGTTTCGTTCGTCTGCAGCGCACAATCCTTTAACGATGAGCCGGCACCAGCCGTCCAGAAGATAAGATTCTTAATTCAATTTGACATTCTTTACCACAGTGACAAATTCCTCGAAACGCTCGCCGAGAAAAGCGTGGGCCGGTTCCATCACCCGTTCCAGCCCTGGGACAGATTAATTGAATAAATCAAATTTTAGAAACTTTCGATCAGCTTGAGTCTTTGGTGCTGCTAAAGAAACCTTTACCCGTTTGGAATGTGGTTTTCCAATAAAAGGGTTTAAATTTTAACGGAATTTAAAAATGCCACAACCAATATATGTCGTGTAAAAGGCTATGTTCTCAACACATCCAATGTGCTTGCATCACGCTTTTGTTGGGGGAAAATGCTTCATTATATCCGTGCTGGTACAGGAAAACACAATTTGCAATTTCCTTCCCCTTTATCACGACTCATCTGCTATACAATGTATTGTACAGTTTTGCGTGCTACTACTGCTGGACGGCGTACAGGAGTGTTCCGTAAATGGCATGATTTTATTAAAAATGTTTCAATCCAATTTCCAACTAAGGCTGGCCAACTGCAGCCCTGCTGCTGTTTGCTAGTGCTTTAAACGCGGAATGAACAGACCTCCGACGGCGTTCGAGTTCGATCGATTGCGGTTGAATAGAGTACCTGTACCCGTGCCACTGAATCATTACGTATCACTTTTTTGTTACGGCAGTTACCTTTCCGCGTCGAGAGCAACTCAAACGAACGGGAGGGTTTGACGTGTTTTGCCTCAGCATCCGGTAATAAATTGCCCTTTTTCACTAAGCGCTCCAGCGCGCTCCGTTACGTTATCCTTTCGATCCTGGGGAGCCTGGAGTGCGATACCGAGCGTTGGGAAAAGCAAGCGCCCGGAGACTGAAGGCACCCTGGGCGAGAGTAATGCCGTAAGTTATCGATTGTTGCTATTTTTAGCGAGTCTTGTCGCTGAAGTGTATCACTAATTTTTTGGCTCGGTTCGACGTGAACGTAGATAAGCCGTGCTAACAGCGGCACGTGACAAGAAGGCGGTCGTCAGGTGGCGGGAAGCGAATGATTATGTAGACGTCTTATGGCTTATGGGATACTTGTTGAAGCCGAAATAATAATGATTGCATCTCCGGGGTGTGTTCAAACAAGCTGTACCAGTAATCGGTATCGGTTGCCGGAAATGACAACCTGATCGTGGAAAGAAGGTTTTTTTTTATTTGGACTGTTGTGCTCTTTCTATCGAAGCGATGTAATCTTTGTGTTTAGCAGTTAATGCTGCAAATTGTTATTTAAAGCGTCATCTATTGAAATGTAACTTCGCAATTTTTGGATAGTAATGATGAAACTCTCATTATCTTATCCTTATTATTACAATAATCCTCTGTCCTTGAAAAGTACGGTTGCGCTTGCACAAGAAGCGAAATGTGCTACTATACTGTCTGTTCAAGATAGAACTTTTCCGATACGAAAAGCGTGAGTTACTTTCGCCAGAAGTAAAACACAATCGTGATCGATTTTCGCTCGGGGAAACAGCACACGGATACTTCTGCTACAGTAGACGAGAATCAGCCAACTTATCGCAGTAAATCGGCTCCCTAAATGATTACCATTTTCCATCTGCATCGAAAGCAGCTTTCGTAGGAA
Organism: Anopheles maculatus; assembly: GCA_002091835.1. Classification (NCBI taxonomy): domain Eukaryota; kingdom Metazoa; phylum Arthropoda; class Insecta; order Diptera; family Culicidae; genus Anopheles; species Anopheles maculatus. The sequence goes on from KZ062029.1 coordinate 225,109, forward strand.
ATGGGAAAGAAGTTTCTAGAGCGCTCCACAGTTCATTGCACGCCAGCTTTCGCAGTCATTTCCGGCATTCTATCGTCTGCTTTGACCTCGATTATGGTTTTGTACAAGGGCGGGCGTCCTTCGCGTTAAATCACTGCTTCTTGTGGTGCAGCTTGAAGGATGACTATGGAAAGGAACGTAACTTGCTCTACTACCTTGCATGTCCTGATTTCTCTGGGGAGCTTGAAAATTCATTCCATTTGTTAGGACCAAAGAATAGGTGGGATGCTGGAGCGAGGTCCTGTATATCGCTGGAGTTCGCTGTTTCTCAAGAAAATTTGAGTTGCTTTCTTCAATTGAATATTTCAATGAATGAGACTAGCGAAATGTTATCAAAAAACATTAGTATCGGCTCAAAACGTTTCTAAGATTTAACTGATTTTCTTGAAGCCTGGGATCGATGTAAATAAAAAAAACGGTAGTGTATTTTAATAAACACCATCATTTATACATGAAAGATTGAAAATCATAATTTATAAACAAAATCCTTTACAAATTCGTTAAACGTTTAGTGTGATGGGATATGTCGTTGATCGTCCCATCTGGCATGATTGATTCTCTTTCGCTCTGTGTGTGTCTGTGTTTCTTCTTCTAGCTGTCATTATTTCGTTCTTTTTTTATTGCACTTCATTAGCCCATCGCAAGGCCAACCCGGCGGAATCGTTGGCATGGTAAAAGAGGACATTGCTAAAAATAATATCACTCATCTTTTTTTATGAACACGATTAATCTTAATTTACGCAGGCACCGTGTCATGGTCGGTGAAAATTCGGCAAACCGCTAATTCGATCCACCTCTTTGCTCGTGAGCTGTACCTTCCATCTTCTCTACAGTCTAAAGTGCTCGTCCTAAGGCTCTCGTCGCATCGATCGTAATTTCTAAGTGCTTTTTGGTTTTTTGTTTTGCACGATACTATTTCATCATTTTGAAAAGTTCGCTTCGACACACTGGTTGTGGCGTTATCGCAGCCCACATGCAAAATTAATCATAATTCCGCGTAGGAGTGTTGGGTCGATTTTTGGGAAGAAGTAAAGCAACACTGACACCACTTAGGCACAGCGAGATAATCATGAAAAACCGCAATCCTTTGGTTGGCGGTTCCCTTGCATTTGCCCGTTTTCGGTTCTCGACACGTGGGCTGACGCTTGTGCGGTGTGAATTTGATTGATGTGCTGCTAGCGATTTTGCAAAAGGTGTATGGCAACAGCGATTGCTGGTGCGCCACGATTTACGCTACACCGTAACGCCGGAAGAAGTATGAAATTTCAGTCCGTCGCGGTGAATGAACGTTTTCTTCCCGGTAATGTTTCATCCAGCCGCTTGTTGAAGCGCACCCTTAAAGTGGAATGGGTAAGTTTCCGTTGCAAGTGGATTCAAGTGGCATTGAATCGATGAAAATGCCCTTGAAAGGGAGTAGCAGTAGAGTAAGTGGGCATCGCTGCTCGAGCCGCTTTCCGGATTCCCAAGACTGGAGCATGGATGTTTTAAGAGCAGGAATTGGGAGTGGGCGATTTGTTTCCCGTTTATGCGTAGCGAAAGAGCATTGACAATGACATTTGGTGCTCATTTCCATTTGATTGTCGATTCGATTGTGAATACTTGTTATTGCGTGATGAATGATTCCTAAATAGATTGATGGTGATGGCGAAAGTCGAATAATAAATATCCATTCTATACATATGAAAACCGTTTTACGCCACGGTAAGCGGAAGTCCTACTGAAACTTAACTTGAACTAATCAATCAGGAAATATTCCAGGAATTGCGATGAAATGTAGCTTTTCTGAACAGGTTCCCTATCGCATTTACATCAAATTCGGAGTAAAATAAAACTACATGTTTCGTGTAGCAGTGAACGTATCGATTCGTAAGCAGACGAATATAGTTTCGCGTCAGGATTCATTGCAACAGCAGTAAGGCCATTTAGGCACAACTTGTTCTACGCGAATGAGTTTCGAATACGGTGTAACTAATGATAGTTTCTCCGGTGCTTTGGGTGGAAGCAATTAATTTTAACTTCAGCCTACATCCGACCATTAATCACAGCTACACATTTCACCGCAAAACATTCGAACACCCGCTCGGCCCGACTAGCAAAAAGGCAGTTCAGCCAGTTCGTTCGACGGTTCCGAAAACTCATTCCAGACTGTAACGCACGAACGGGTGCATCACACTGGGTTTTAAATGAGGATAAACTTTGCTGCGGGTGTTTAGCTTAAACCACTACCGATGGTGCAATCGATCGATCACAGCGCCAACTTCCGGAAACATCCCACCGACGTCATTCGATCGATGCCCTCCCAATACGCGGTTTGATAGCGTGGTACGTATGAGCGTTTATGTGGTTGGTCCGATGCATTCAGCCACCAGCCAACCGTGGTGGTTAAACGAAAATTGCACGGCCTTTTAATTATAAACATTGGATCATGCTGTTGTCGGAGGCGTGTGCTTGTCGACTACTGCTTGCTCTGCCAGCGATACAGATGGGGGCAAATGCATAGTTTTAAACTATTTTCCATGGTGTGTGTATGTGTGTGTGTGTGTGTGTGTGTGGTTCGGAGAGGTGAAACGAAACAACACACCAAGGCTGATTGCTGTGGCCACCCTCATTGATAGGAATCTTTATTGCCCGATTTGCGCCACGACACCAGCCAGCTGCATGAAACACCAGGCGTCTCCATCGTTTTCGTTTCGGTTAAAATTAATCTCAACCGAGCAATTAAAACCTACTGTAAAACCGGTTTCACCATTAGCTCACTACATTTTCGTTGCGAAGCCTACCGGGCAGTGCATCCGCTACACTGGATGATGATGCTATTTAAATGTATCGCCTTGATCGAATGTGCTTTTGATCGTCGTTAAGTTTGTCCAACCTCGGTGTGTGCAATCCTTTCGGTAACTCTTCCCTTTGATACGCTTCCAGTATCATTAACCTGCTCTGCGAAGCTGCGTGTGTGTGTGTGTGTGTGGATTTCATCGACCTTTGGGAGTTTCATTGGGATTTTGTTTTTTTTTTGTTTTTAGTGGAAAGCGAGAAATTGTGGAAAACACTTTTATGATCATCGACGGCAACGAAATAAAGTGAGCAAAAATAGAGTAATAAAACGCGTGCCGTACCGAGCGCAACGTAGCACCGTAAAACAGCGCACGGCCGTGCGTGACCCACTCGATTGTCGTTTATGGGCGTCCCTGGAGGGATGAACACCAAAGTGTGTTTCACTTAAAATTCTCGTCCCACCCTCACGGACCGGACATTCCTGTGCGTGGCGCAGATCCGGTGACAGTGAAAGAATAAATTTGTTTTGAAATCTGTCAAATCTTATCGAAATTTATGATCATTGTCGCTTTCTGTAGATCCCTTGGTACCGCGCCCAGTATAGCTTGTGTATATGTGTGTTTGTGCGTGTGTGCTGTTTGCAGTCAGGTGTGGAGGATGTTGGCAATGATTCACGAAACCGGGTTTTGGTTGGTGTGAATTATTACGTTATTAATATGCACTGTGTTAAATTATTTTGAGAACTTTTAGTAAATAGAGGAGTTTTTTTTGTAATAAAAATGTACTCTAAGTAAAAGAAAAACGGCTTTTTGCAAGTGATATTTTCTACTTCATATGCAATCATATCGTATTTAGTATCGCGTTGCCCCAGTTGTTGTGACGATAAATTAGACGCACACTGTCTCCAACCGGCTCGGGACTTGCTGCCCTATTGCTAGACTCTCGGAGAAGCCGATGAACCCACCGACTAGAGTGAATCACTTGAAGGCGACAGCGTGGCTGACAGTTTAAATAAACACATCACCAGACGGGCAGGTCGCGCTATGTCGAGCGCTAACTGGAGAGCCAACCATTCCCCAGCGCATCGCAACACTCAGACCAACCTACTTTCTTTACAGCAAAAAAAAAAAGAGAGATAGTAACAAGATCGCGACGTAAAACTAGTGAAAAAACGAAAAACATCTAAAACTCATCGTCTTGTCGACCGTTTGGCTGGCTGAGTTGGTTGTGATGGTCCATAAAATCACCAACAGTAACTATCCCGGCGTGAGACTGCACGCACAGAAACCTACGCACACAGCGAGACATCATTATACGTACGCAACAGCACACAAGGATAAGGAGAGAGTCGATCCACACGACAGACGCGTACATGAGCGTCTCTAGACAGCTGAGGCAGTGCGTAACGATTCGTTGGTGCGTCATCGCGTACGCAAAACCTTTTTTCGTTCTGCAGAGCCTGTACTGGGATTTGCGGTGAGGGCTGTGGAACGAAAAAAGGGAAGAGTCAAACACTTTTCATCGGATAAACTACCGGTGGGTGACAAGGAAATCTTTTCATCTTTATTTCAACGTGTAGCGGTAGTACGCCGGACCAGAAACAGGACACGAAGCAGGGAAGGATTGGAATGATACAAACGGGAAAAAGTGCTCTGCTAACCCAGCTACCATGCTAACGATTTGTTGTTGCTTCACTATTGTGAGGAGGTCCGTAGAAAATCGACGTGAAAGCAAAGTGATGTGAGAGAATATGGACGAGAATGTGTGTACCAGAACGAATGTGCCGAACATGCTCTGGATCAAGCGGTAGAATGAGGTGATGGTAAACCTTCAAGACGCGGGACAATGACTGCAGAATGATTGTGTGGCAAGGAAACGGGACGGAAACAAATCTTCAATATCACTGCTGACGTCATTGTGGCGTTGGACGGTGGAAGGTTTTCCCGATATGTGGTGGTTGAGAACGTTGAGGGCGGTGTGATAAACACACAGAAACGTGAGAATCTACAACTTTGTTCTTGTAGCGTTTGTCGGATTATGTTGGGAGTGTGTTTTCCGATCGCGAATGGAGCAGGACGAAGTTTGCTTTTTTTTTTCGGGTGCCTCAACAGCGACAACTGTTGGGGATGGGAGTAGCATGTTTGGTAGAATGCTTTGTCATGCAAATATTTTTTATCAATTTGAAAGGACAACAATCATTTTGATTCCTTGTTTTGGATTTGTGGATGAAACAAGATACTGTAACTTGATGCGGTTACTGAAAAAGAAAAGTAAAACATTCAATTACGATAGAGTATATTAAATTATGTTGACTTATGTCCCCATTTAGAACCGACCGATAACTTACCGCCGCCATATGCTATGATTTTTGCATACTTATCTGGATGTGGCGAATACTTTAATATTTGATCTACTTCGCTTGGCCTTCTATCACATCGTTAGCCTATGGTAATGATTCAATTAATCGTTACAAACCAGCAAACTGCACCGTACAAAGTCTCCTGCGGGTCCACCTAGGTCTGCTTGCAAATGACCGAATCTATTATCGCCTCAAAAGAGGCAGCAGAAATGCATTGGCAGTGCAGATGCATAAGCGTCTTTTGCTTCGTTTGCAAAGCACAACCCCAGCCATGAAACGAATTTCATGGAAAGTTGCCAGCGAACACATTCACGTGCACATGTGCCCGCACCGCACTCTGCACACGAATGTTTGTGGCCCTTGTGAGAGGATTAGAAATTTCCCGATTGGCGTCATTGGATGCGATTGGCACGGGGCGCAATATGGAAATGAAGCAGATCGCCTACCAGATCGTGTAGAGGGTCGCCGCAGTGCGATTTATTCTCTTAAATCAATCAAAAATTATTTGCCCTGACATGTTCCATCTGTTGCGGGTTTGTTAGCTGCAGAAGCGCAGCGCTGCTTCTGGCGGCGATCATTTCATCCTATTCTGCATTTCATACTGCCGGTTCTTTTTGCTACCAGTATCGGTAATGTTTCTACTCTTTCTTGCAAGAAACACTCAACATAATCGAAGCGCAAGCGTTTGAACTTTGCAGCAAGATGCCTTAGATATCGCAACGGAAAGTCACAATCGATCGCAGTTTAACGGGAAAGGGTAAATGTTTGGTAAGGGCAGAGAAAAATCTGTTACCGATTGATCGCACTTGAGCATTTGCTGCGGTAAGTCAATACGTTTGCCAATGCATTAGTTCATCCTCCGCATCTGTCTCAACCGATGACACGGAAGCTTGGCGTTGTTTTACACTTGACGCGATGCATTGGCATTGGTTGGAGCAGTGCTTGTTTCGGTCCGCTTTCGAATGACGTTTGAATAAGCTAATTTAGCATGATGTCAGGGCGCGCTCGAAAGGTGAAAGATGCAATCAAGACCGTTTGCTGGTTAGGGTTCGTCCACTTGGGCACTGCAGTGACAACGATCGGGACAGCATCGATTGGCATTTCCGACCTGACTTGCATCATTAGTTGGACGAGTTTCCATACGATGCTGGCATGAGCTGGCGAATGCTCATTTACGTTGCAGCTGGAGCGGGAAATCGTCGTCTCGACGCCGGGTGCCAATAGTTTACCATAGCGCTGTTAGATTTTTGTGAATTTGCTAACAGTGCTACACATGCTGTGGTACAGAAGTTCGAGCGCCGTACAGCAAAGAACGACTACTTGTGGTGTCTATTTTTATTTCCGTGTTTGACATGGTTTGCTGGGAGGCTGCGATTATTGCTTTTTAAGATGGGATGCTTTCGCGTATGGCGGGCGAGGTTTTTCGGATGTAAGGGATGCTATTTTCAGCATCCGGTTCCATATTTGGGCAGATAAAAATACATCTTTTCCACTTGCCATAAGTAGATTATCGAAAAGTGATTTGGAGGTTTATTTTAAGTTCCCTGACAAAGGAATCTAATTTCCACCCCTGTTTGGAACATTTAAATTTGGCCTATACAAGTTCATTTCAGCTGACTATTGAATTGAATTTCAGGATGTTTGGAGAAATTAAGCAACCGGGGCGGCCCGTCTTATGCTATAAAGAATGATAAGAAATTTCCATATTTTATAGAGCTCTTTTTTGTGATTACAAAACATCGATTTGGAATCAAACAGAGGCCCATTTTGAAAACTAACCAACACATATTGACCAATGACTTCGACTTGACGGCAACATAATCCAATTTTCACTGAAACACTCAATGAAGGATACAATTTTGCGGCGCTGCGAAAGTGTTGAAATATGGGCTCCATAAATCCTATTAGCTCCCGGTGTCCATCATGCACCATCATTTGTCAACGGAGCTAAAAGGTTAAGTCATTACGTATTCCTGCCAAGCACCGCAAAATGTGTACGGGCAGTGCGGGTCCCGAACAGTGTCACAAACCGCTCCCAGGAGAGAAGTTATGATTACTGATACTGTGTTGCTATCGTAGCCGAAATATTTCCTCGCATCAACCGTTCAAGGGTGAACCCACTGCGCCCGGTGTGGATTACGAAAACAGGGATTATCATCTCGGAAACCATCAGCACAGCGTTCCATTTAGACTATTTCGTTTTCAACTGGTGCGGTACAGTGGAGCGAAATTCCCACAAGAAAATCAAACCACTTGCTGATGGAATTTACGAGCGGATGGATAAAACATGCAAAAGGAAAGCCAACAGTCAAGGATTTCTTTTTGTTAACCCCCGATCCAGATCCTGCCAACAGTCGGGAAAAACGTTCGTCATCGTGCGAAATGGAATGGAAACGTTTTCACGTCACGTCAGCAACGGAGGAGTTGGGTTCATTTACATTGGACGTTTTGCCTCGCAGACAGACGCACGGATGTACGGCGAGACAATGGTAAATCGACCCTCTCGGCCAACCATCCCAGAAGACAATCTACATTCCAGCACAGTATCTAAACTTTCCGGCAAACTGAGGCAAAATATAATTTATGCTGCTCGTCGGGCGCACCGGAAAACTGCTCCACAATCTTTTGCGTCATCGCCGACTCGCTTTCGTTCATCCTATCCGAAGCGCCCCAACACAGAGAGGATCAGAGCGAGATAGAGAGAGAGAGAGCATTCCGTTCTAAAGTCGACGCGTTCTTTTGTGCTGCTATTGTGCCCTGAGTGACGTCACAGCGGGAATAGAAAATGGAGCTGGTCCGTGGGCACAGTGGCAACCATGGCAACCTGTGGCTTTGTGAGGCAGTCAGCCATCCCTGAGTGGGTGTCCTGTGTTCCCTGATCAATTAGCCACCGGTTTCGGTCGGCCGGTTGGTCACCGGTCGAGTACCGGTGGGGAAATGGAATTAACGGTACGTCGAACAAATTGTGGGCAAATGTGCAGGCAAAAACGGAAGCACAAAACTTAGCCCCAGTGTGTTTGTGTTGTGTTTGGGCCGGCTCGCTTTGGCTTTGACGTGAACAAATAAAACGCATCGTTTCGCTTCGATGGAATGGTAATATTCGGAACTGATGCTTGTGGTATCGTGCTAGGCTCAATGGAAACGTCGTCGACCGGAAGCTGTCGGATGGTTTTGTGCGAGTGTGCGCAAAAACTATTGCAGGAATTGGGACCTTTCCAGATATTGTCCTGCGGTAGGAAATTGGTTTCATCCGCGGCATAACGGTATGTCAGTCCGAGTTTGTTGAATTGAAATAGGAATAAAAATAAGGTTAGCTTAACCAAATGCGACTTAATTGATGTGTCAAACTTCAAATACCTACAAAGCCATAGGTAGACTGCCATTTTACTTAGAACGACTTACGTGTTTTTTTTCGTCTTCCTTCTTTTTTTCACATAAATTCAACTCAAGCCGTTAAATTCAATAAAATTGAATAAATTTCCTCTCCGTTTCGGTTTTTACCAAATAAATGAAACTTTCTAAGCCCTATGCCAAATCTTGTATCGTCTTCAAGGATGTTTCGGAGCATGTTGCTAAATATAAAAAAAAATAAACCCATTACTGACACTATCCAGCAACCAAGCACATGATGTAACCAATTCGAAGCGGTGAAAATTGGCGTGAAAATGGTCACCGTCATTTGGGACAAATGAATGTTGCCCACCTCAGACGAAACCCTGACAAACACATTGGAACATGTGTTGCCGATGTGAAATGCGTACCCAAGCATACACAACCATTTGCGTAGACGACGCAGGTCTTTACGGATCGGCAAACGGGCAGATGTAGCCGCCAGCCACATCTTTCCGACAGCTTCACGTTTCCGCCAGCGTTCCACTTTGGTTCCACCCTGTCACTGGAGGACAAAAACTCTCGACGAAAGGCAGACGCCAAACCGATGGGCAATGTGCGTGTTTAAAAATAAGAATTTATTTATAGTAGAACGTGTGTTTAAAATAACTTTTCTCGTGACCTTTTTCCCACCCGCAACCTGTGGCCAATCCCGGCATCTTTGTGGGAGAGTTTACGAAGTAGCGCATTTACGTCTGATCAGCAAAGCTTGGAAAATTGGCAAAATAGAGAGACAGGGATGGATCGTACGGATTCGTTCCATCTTGCACATATACACGCGCACACACAATGCTTTGCCAGTTCACCATAATCCACGATCAAACCGGTGTGAACAGGGTGAATGATTTGCGGGTACGGAACAAATCAACGATGGTTAATTTTGTGATCGTTTGTATGCATTTAGCTACTAGTAACATCCATAGTTGCAAAAGTGACGTAGATGCATTTGTGAAGCGAATCGCCAACACATCCAAAAAAGCAGTTTGTTTAGGTCTTGGATGTTCGATACCTATGCCTTGTGTATCTTGGCCGTAAAAACTTGAAAAAACGGCTGAAGTTTGCTGATCGATTGATAACAATGAAGTGTTTGGGAACTATTTTTAAATCTTTTGCAATATCTCTCATAATATTGAAGTTTAGTTTTGACACGAAGAATGACAGGCCTCGAAGTCTACAGAGCACTCATTCGAACTTGTCTTGTTTGCTGTCGTGTTCAACGCTTGTTTTGATCATCTAAACGATTTACAGCTAGAGAAAAATACAATACGCAAACTAACAATTTGTGTTAAATTATTAGTTAAATAATATTTAAACAATACAAAGAAACAGTTACAATCTTGTTAATAACTGGCCCTATCGATCTATTTCTTCCACAGATGAGAAATAAAGTACCAACAAGCGCCATCATGAAGCTATCCGAGAGCAAATCCGACACCTCCATCATTGCCAATCTGTATAAATCGATCAACCACAGCTACCGGCGGTTATCGAACACGAGCAACGTGCTCCATCGCATTCCGGAAATGGAGATACCCAACATGGCGATTGCCGACGAGTACGATATCGAGAAAATGATCGCCGAGGGCTGCTTCGCTAAGATCTACCTGGCGCACCATCGACCGACCGGAACGACGGTAGTCCTAAAAGCGATCCATACCGAGCTCACGAGCCTGAAGGAATTTGTGCGAGAGTTCCACTACAACTATCAGCTCAGCCATCACCCAAACATCCTCAGCTGCTACCAGGTGAAGTTCCAAACGAAGGAGTATTATGTGTACGCACAGGAGCACGCACCGTTCGGTGATTTGGCGGCAAACGTGGGTGCAAGTGGGCTGCCCGAGAGCAGCTGCAAAAAGATCGCCGAACAGCTTAGCTCTGCCCTCGGTTTCATGCATCTGAAGGGGCTGGTGCACCGTGATTTGAAGCTGGAGAACGTGCTCGTGTTTACGCCCGATTTTTCGCGCATCAAACTGTGTGATTTTGGGACGACGACGCGCGAAGGTGTGCTGGTGAGCAAGAATAACAAAACCTGGACCGCCTTTCTCCCACCCGAGGTGCTGGAGGTGGTCAAGAACGAGCGGTTTATCTGCAAGGCATCGTCCGACTCGTCATTTAGCTACTAGTAACATCCATAGTTGCAAAAGTGACGTAGATGCATTTGTGAAGCGAATCGCCAACACATCCAAAAAAGCAGTTTGTTTAGGTCTTGGATGTTCGATACCTATGCCGTGTGTATCTTGGTCGTAAAAACTTGAAAAAACGGTTGAAGTTTGCTGATTGTTTGATAACAATGAAGTGTTTGGGAACTATTTTTAAATCTTTTGCAATATCTCTCACAATATTGAAGTGACTTTGGTTCGCTTTAAGCCGCGTTTAGTTTTGACACGAAGAATGACAGGCCTCGAAGTCTACAGAGCACTCATTCGAACTCGTCTTGTTTGCTGTCGTGTTCAACGCTTGTTTTGTTCATCTAAACGATTGTACAGATAGTGAAAAATACAATACGCAAACTAACAATTTGTGTTAAATTATTAGTTAAATAATATTTAAACAATACAAATAAACAGTAACAATTTTATTAATAACTGGCCCTATCGATCTATTTCTTCCACAGATGAGAAATAAAGTACCAACAAGCGCCATCATGAAGCTATCCGAGAGCAAATCCGACACCTCCATCATTGCCAATCTGTATAAATCGATCAACCACAGCTACCGGCGGTTATCGAACACGAGCAACGTGCTCCATCGCATTCCGGAAATGGAGATACCCAACATGGCGATTGCCGACGAGTACGATATCGAGAAAATGATCGCCGAGGGCTGCTTCGCTAAGATCTACCTGGCGCACCATCGACCGACCGGAACGACGGTAGTCCTAAAAGCGATCCATACCGAGCTCACGAGCCTGAAGGAATTTGTGCGAGAGTTCCACTACAACTATCAGCTCAGCCATCACCCAAACATCCTCAGCTGCTACCAGGTGAAGTTCCAAACGAAGGAGTATTATGTGTACGCACAGGAGCACGCACCGTTCGGTGATTTGGCGGCAAACGTGGGTGCAAGTGGGCTGCCCGAGAGCAGCTGCAAAAAGATCGCCGAACAGCTTAGCTCTGCCCTCGGTTTCATGCATCTGAAGGGGCTGGTGCACCGTGATTTGAAGCTGGAGAACGTGCTCGTGTTTACGCCCGATTTTTCGCGCATCAAACTGTGTGACTTTGGGACGACGACGCGCGAAGGTGTGCTGGTGAGCAAGAATAACAAAACCTGGACCGCCTTTCTCCCACCCGAGGTGCTGGAGGTGGTCAAGAACGAGCGGTTTATCTGCAAGGCATCGTCCGACTCGTGGCGGTTTGGAATCGTGCTGTACGTGTGTCTGACGGGCGCGACACCCTGGAAGTCGGCGGACTGGGTGCGGGACGCAAAGTATGCCGCGTTCATGAAATATCAAAAGCGTGAAACGACCAAAATTCCGGACAACTTTAGACGATTCACGCCCCGTCTGCTTCGTGCCTTCCGACGCATCTTCGATCACCGGGACGAGGATCGGGCGAAAGTGACGGACATCATGAAGTACATGAAGAACCGATGGATGGATGGCAAGATCACGGTGTCCAAGTCGGCTTCCAACATTGCCAGCGTGGGACAGCAGCAGCAATACCAACAGCAACACCATCAGCACACCAACTCGGATCAGGACTCGGTCAAGTACATCAACCATCGGGAAAGTCGCAACTCGTTCGATGGAAAGCTGCGAGCCCGGCGCATGACCAGCGTGGGTGCGCTCACTCCCGACTCGGTGCCGGGCTCGATGAATCTTGCCGGTGCGGATCATCAGGATGCGATCCGTAGCAAGGTGTGGGACTGGTTGGAATCGAACGATCTGAACGCCAGTGGCAGTGCCGATGATCTTACATTCTGGAGCACTAAGGATACGAAAACGTTGCAGCTGCAGCACCAACACCAACATCAACAGCAACAGCAACGGCGCCAAAGTTTGGGAGGCCAGCAGCTTCAGCAGCATCAGCAGGATCTGATTAGTTTTAGCGAAACGCACAGCACCATGACCTCCACAAGCATCGTCCGCGAAACGAGGACCATCACCAGTAGCGGTGCAAAAATGTTCAAATGAAAACCCCTCTAACCTCAAATTCCACCTAGTGTGAAGCGTGAACCGACAGTACACAACTTGAGAACAATACTCCTCAGAAACTCTTACCCATACACATCAAATCGGAGCACCGAATGCTGCCTGGCGTTCCAGGACGTTCGTATTTTGGTAGAGTAACTAGCTAGTACATGTGATTATATTAATTATGTGTGTGATAATTGCCAAATGTGAAAGGAATACCTAGTGTGTAGTGTAGGTAGCGAGTGTTTCGCCGAGCTGTAAAGTGTACGTTACCGAATGCCCATCAATTTACGTAATTTGTTGTAAAGTTGTGACACATTTCGTAGAAACATTTTAGCGTGACGATTAGAAAAATAAAATGCTTGTGGAGCTAAAAGATGAAGGAATTATACGATTAAGGATAGGGAATTGATGCAACACAACAAACGACCGCGTTTAGTGAACGTTTGACAAAGAATTGAACGTACCCGAAAGAGCAAACATATGTGTATATGAAAGGCGTTTAAAGCGGAGCAACAAACAGGGAGAAGTTAGTCCTTAAATGTGTTATCTCTAGTGAACGTGATAAAGTATAAACGAGGGTATTTATACATATATACATCTATTCAGATATACTGAGCTGTATACATACATATTTATGATACTACTTTTAGAACCAACCACCAAATGTATATGAACTGTAGTTTAAGACGATCTATTTCAATCCTTTCGCGGGAAGAACAGAATCGGACTAACCTGTATAAGCGGGATAAGACCGAACAAAACGAGGAAACCAAACTGCTCACAGGAGTATTAATTGATTTCCAAGTAAGTGTTACCTTGTTTGTATTTCATTAAGGGGTGTTAGTTGCAAAAAACAAAAAAATCAGAAGAAGAAGCCCATAGATTGTACTCAAACTAACCAAAGCAAAGGCAAAGCATAGCGATGCGCTTTGTATGAAATATATACATACTAAGCATATGGGAAAAGCTCTAAGCTCTAAGTAAACGATGCAATAATAGTTAAAGTGAAAACAGCAACATAGAGATAGCAAAGGGATCAAAGAACCGAAGGAAGGGCCGAAGGTTTAATTGAATCTTTACCAAACCACAGTAACACTCAACAAACAAAATACAAATACGATAAGAGCAGAAGGAATGTGTGGTAGATTTTTTAAGCAGTAAATTTACTCTTTTGAATGACAAGCCGTATGCCGTTGAATGTACATATTGTGGAGAGATTTACACCGTTTTCGAGCCCAAGTAAACACGTTTCAGCTGCATCTGAACTCTATTCAACCGTAGGTAAACACTTGACGTCCAACTAAACAGCTGCTGCCTAACTAAATTTCATTCAAACGAAATTCAACATCGTTCAACCCCAACTAAACATTTTGTATCCCAGACGTCATTGCACGTTTATATTCCACGGACTCGTTTCTTGTAACATCGTTGTCTTCCGCGTTCATAGCAAATTCGCGGTCATCATGAAGAAAATGTTTTTTAAATTGTATGCAGTTTATTATAAAATTTTCTTGTGCCTGAATTAAAAAAATTAGTCTATTTTTAATCTATTAATCTTTGCAAATGAAAGGAGCATAAAGAAGCTAAATTTATGTAATGTAAACATATCAGCTTGGAGGTGCCAAATGTTTAGTTGGGGTTGAACGATGTTGAGTTTCGTTTGAACGAAGTTCAGTTAGGCAGCAGCTGTTTAGTTGGACGTCAAGTGTTTACCTACGGTTGAACAGTGTTCAGATGCAGCTGGAAGGTGTTTACTTGGGCTCGAAAACGGTGTAACAGCCGCAGCTGCTGAGGTTCCACGGCAAACCCGTCAATAAGTCGTGCCAACTCGAGCCGTCCCGTGTGAGTGTCAGTTGCTGCTAGAAATAAGAGCTAAACAGCGCTATGGAAACGAAGACCAACTGCTGATGCTGTTCCGTCTTCCCCGAACGTCGGTACCGTGACGCGAGCGAGTTTGGTGAAAAGTGTCGAAAAACAGAAATTATATCACAGTATGCGGAACGAGCAGACGGCCACACGGTATGAAGTACATCGGTGGTAATGTGTTCCATTTTGAGCTGCTACCAAGAATTGGCGTTCGAAACGCGCGGTTTACGCCCGTCGAAAGGACTCGTGCAAGTATAACAAAATCAAAACAAATGCATCTAACAAATGGAAATGGATGGAAACTCGAACCAGGAGTCGAACCGAGAGAGCTTCATTTGCGTCGGACAGTTTTGCAAACGGTGGCTAACGAAAAAACAAAAAAGAAAACACGGAAAAAAGAGACGGAACCACGGTGATGGTTTGGTGTAAAATTGACCACTAAGTAACGTCACTGTCGCCGCACGATTGGTGGACCGGGAAACAACGGACTCTCGTAGCTAGTAGATTGTCGTATTCCGCTGTCAATCCATTTATGTCAGCTGAGAGCAATAATATATGGAAGAAACGGTAGACAGTTCTGACAAAGAAAGCGGGAAGAAGTTCAATGCGCTTCCCGTTAAAACCAAAAGAACGAAGAACTGGAACCACCGATTTGAATGATGATTCTGCTAAACACAGATGTGGCTGTGATAGATTTTCCGTGCATTACGTATTTAAGGGCAGCGTGCATACGGTATCGGACATATCTCACATCAAAACGTCCTTTTTCTGTTGCCTACCCATGAACACACAAGACTACGCTCACATGTTTCCACCGTCAGCACGATCGCTTCCTGACGTTTGACGAGTCGTTTTGTTCGTACTGTACGAGTCTTCGGTAAACAAGCTAAAACTCTTAAAGGTTTTTGTTTTTCGCCGGAATGGGGCCAACGTTGTGCTTCTGCCGTCATATATGGTTGCAAAGATGGTTGTTTTTTTGTATGCCACACAAGTATCGGTCGGAGCAGGGAGACGAGAAAATGGAAAGGTGGAAGGTTCGGTTTTGTTTCACATTTTTAGATCTGACGAAAGGAAAGATTTTGTCTCGAAAATGTGAAAGTGAAGAGGTTAAGGTTTTAAGAACTTTAATACTCGTACGAGCGGGAACTCGTTCCTTATTCTTGTACATTGTCCATTGTCACTCATGAGCTGTACTTTTCTTTTGTTAGTTGTTATTTCGTTGCACCCTTATCTTAACTTTTCAATGTACTTAAACATAAACATTCAACTGTAGACTGACATTTATTTAATCATTTTCCTACTTCAAAATTGAAAGCCTACCCGTAGCATGAATCACGGTAAGGAACAAACAAACATTTCTTTCCATTTTTTTCTGATGCTGTTAGAAAAGGATATCCTGTACATTTTGGGATTCGCTGAAACTGTTGGACGAGCCTTCTCCCGATGATGACCTTTCTAGAAATTCGTGGAAACATGGTAAATTTGAATCGAATCGTTTCTATCCTTCCGTTTATTTTTTCTTCCTAACCTGTTTGCTTTTGCAAACTTTCCAAAACACTCTATCTACCGCTTTATAACGTATCGTGTGGAAGTGTAGTATCTTGCTGTAACAGCTCGATGATCGAACGAAAAGGAGCATTGATTACGTTCATAATAAATCACAAACGAAGAAGGTATAAACCCTACGGTAGACCTTGTTTAACGTGCACGGGTATCATTGTAGATAGCATGTTGCGAATTACCGTTGTAGTCCTTCGGAGAATTTTACCCTTGCCAAATCACAGGGCTCATGTCATCTCTTTACAAGCTTCTTCCATTGTCAATAATGTTCGTATTTTGTCACGTACCAGCCGGTCACTCGAACACTCGGCTGGATGAGTGTTTTCTTTGTCCTCTAGATAGCATTTACGGGATGCGATACAAACGGTAATAGGATTTTAAGCTTACCTCATGACAGCTCTAATGAATTCAATGTGATTTTTGAAGTTTTGCTATGTGTCCTTATGAATTTGTTTC
>KZ062030.1:2341-25016 GCA_002091835.1 Anopheles maculatus
CGGTGTCATTGTGGCGGGGTAAAAAGGACAAAAAAGAGGATCGTTAAGGAAATCTAATTTCCCTGTGGATGAAAAACAAAAGGAGCACAAAATGAATGAAGTAGCAAGCAAAAAAAAAAAAATTGAATGCAAACATTCCTTGTTGATTCAATTTAACGCCAATTTGAAGGATAAAACCATTTTGTCGCTCAGGATGTTGGGTGTTTTGTGTTTCGTGAGTGGCACAGGTAGATATTAAGTGTCCTGCCACCCGGTAAGGGGGAGTCCTTGGGTTTATTTGGTTTTGTGGTACTTTGGTTGCTTGTTGTGTGTTTTTGCTTTGGGAGAGCATCGATAAACCTGGTTTATTTATCTTGATTATGTTTTGGGTTCTTTTGATGAATTTCGTTTAGTTTTATCTTCCAATCTATGTAAAGCATTTTTGGAACGTAATTTATTAGATTTCTTATGAAATTTCCCTTTAATATAAGTTATGTGCTTTAGCAGACAGGAATAGAATCGAAGCTTTGAACCGTTGACGTTAATTTAATTGATTCTACATTCCAAAAATCAACTTACTAAAACCTAAAGTCAAATGTTTTCGTTTGATCTACACAGGAATGTCTCAGAACAGATGAAATATTTTGTCGCCTTTGTCGGAAATAAAACGTAATATATTGAGGTGTCTCTGTGCTGCTCATGCGGAGACCAACGTATACAAATTTATTCCACCTGAGATGATGTGGTTTGGTAATAAAATTTTATTACTTTCTTACTTCTGGCATTCAACAATAATGACGCATAAACCGTTCGCCTCGTGGTTTTTTTTTTATTTGTAGTTCCGAAATACCCACCACAAACGAAGGTGGAACGTGGTTAAAATAATGAAGAATCGTATGATATAAAATTAAAGAATATAACTCATCTTGATAATGATAAGCCGATGGAAGCGCGCTCTTGTGTGAAGGATTCTAATGTGTTATTAAAAATCAATTATATTCTCAACGGGAGATTGGAACCGGGGAAAGCAAGAAATTGGAAGTAAAATCATTGGTGTCCTAAAACTGTTTCTTCACCGGTGCGGTACGCTCTCTGTTCACGGATACAAACGACATCGATCCCGGGAGAACGATCAGATATGTCGTAGTATTTCATGAAAAAGTGGCGTTTATGAAGATTCTTTCGCACCTCTTTTCGGGGTTTGTGGGGCTGACTGGTGGCCCCGTAGAAAATACCCCAAGGTGGAGTGTGCGACCTCTAATCGGCGTGTTTGTTTCGCCGGGCCTGGGCGGTAGTATAGTAGCACGATTGGTATGCGCGGGTTTGAACGATCCACTACAAGTTGGTAGGAAATTTATGCGATTGTTTATTAAAACGTACCCCACGGTCACATTTAAACCGAGAGAATCGGTCGTTATTCGTGTTTCCTTTCAATGGTTTACCCGGTGGGGCTTTGCTCTCGGGTGCGCTGCGTTGCATGGACGGAAAGAATAAACTGAATCGTTCGGAGTTTTTCTTTGGGTTTGGTGTGAATTCGGTATGTGAGCTGCTGGTGACGGGTTTTTCTGAAACACATCCCGTGTTTGGGTCTTTCGGGTTTGTGTCTCGAATTCGTTCGTATGCATGTGTGACCATCCCGTCGCCCGGCCGAAACCAGCATCGTCAATGAAATTCTTCAAAAGAACCCAAAAAACATAATCAAGATAAATAAACCAGGTTTATCGATGCTCTCCCAAAGCAAAAACACACAACAAGCAACCAAAGTACCACAAAACCAAATAAACCCAAGGACTCCCCCTTACCGGGTGGCAGGACACTTAATATCTACCTGTGCCACTCACGAAACACAAAACACCCAACATCCTGAGCGACAAAATGGTTTTATCCTTCAAATTGGCGTTAAATTGAATCAACAAGGAATCTGGTTATCAAAAAACAAACCTTTTTATTTACAACGATTTGCACAACAACAGCGTATTGTTTAATATTTTGCACGAGTTACAAAAATGTACAACTTTATGACTCTCGGACAACTGCGAGTGTTTGTGCTTAGCGATTTATGACACAAGGTTTTATTACCATGCCAAAATAACCTTTTGTGTGTTAACCTTCCTGTGTCTGACTCGCCGCTGACCGTGAAATGATAATCCTTTTGTGGAAGTTATTTTTGTCTGACTTTGACGAGCGAACTTACACAGCTGTGAAATGAAACAGCAGTGCGCCGAAATTGTTTGGAAAACGGCTCGCTTTCAAATCGACCGGACCCGAATGTTGAGGCATATGGTTAATTTTTTTTTTGCTTCTTCTGTTTAAAGACTGTTTGAGAAGACTGAATGCCAAGAGTTTAATTTTGTTGGTTATTTGGAATTGGTTGGGTTTGTCCATCATTTTGGACGGATGTTGATGGAGGATTTTTTAAATTAGAATTTGTTGTTCTTCGAATATTGCATTTGCGGGGAAGAATTGTGGGCTCGCCGAATGGGTTCCATGAGTGGTGCATGGAATATTTGCATTTTGTTGTATGCGCACGTGCAACTATGCTTATTGGTATCTCTTGAAGCTTAAAATGTTGTTAGTTTCGAATGATGTTACAAAGCTATCACCAATAATTGCAATCCTTGTTGATACCTTCAAGAAGTTTGCTAGTTTTTTTTATTGCCATTAGATGATGATATTGTCAACCCAGTACGAGGTTGCAAGAGGCTTTCCGATTTGCGGTTTATGTCGGTCTTGACAGCGATAGAAGACTGTAATCCGAACATTTTCTTCAATCAAATGCTATGAAGTTACAGAAATTGTATTGTATTTTCTTTGGCTGGAGACAAGCTAAACGAAAATGACGACTGACAGACTACTAAAACCGCCTCTGGCAGCTTAAAAATGTAATCTTTTCCAAAACTTCCGTCGTGTTCCGATGGTATAGTGGAATTAGAACTAGGTTTCCACAAGGTAGGACTGTTCCAACTTTTATATTTTCTTCTTCTTCCTTGGCACTACAACCTCGTGAGGTCTTGGCCTGCTATTGATAGCTCTCTATGATAAGTCACAGAAAGCTAGCAATTGCTAGCAGGCCAAGACCTACCGAGGTTGTAGTTGCCATACAAGAAGAAGAAGAAGAAATAGATATGAAGCGAATAGATAAAATCTACGCGCCATACAACCTGGACAGAAGGTTTTACTTCGTTTTACCCGTAGCTGAATAGTGAGTCCTGCGTACAGGGAGGTGGTCCGCACGGAATTGCATACCCGGTCCTGTCGAATCTTCCAACTACGGTAAAAACTAAGTCAATGAAAGCCAGAAATGACAGTACAAGTCCTCTCGAGGTTGTAGGGCCAAATAAGAAAACAAAATTCTTTAATTTTGCACAATTATCAAATTTACTCCGCAACTATGCAGCTAAGCTTATACAACTTCACGGAACGGACATCCCATACTTCGGAAGGCTTAGAACAACAGTAAGGTATGGTTGACAAATTCAAAATGCTACGAAATTTGATTACCTTGAGGCATTCTAGGATAAACACGTAGGACAACACAAGAGTTAGCGATTTTTTTTTTTTGATTATACTTCAAGTTAAGAGATTAAGATTTCAACAGAATATTAATTAGAATATTTTGGCTTGTTTTCAATTGTGATTGTGATGGATATAAAAAAAACTTTTAGCAGAAAAAAATCAGGAGATTATTCGGTTGTGTGCCGGCTAAATCAAACACAAGAGTTAGCGATTTTTTTTTTTTGATTATACTTCAAGTTAAGAGATTAAGATTTCAACAGAATATTAATTAGAATATTTTGGCTTGTTTTCAATTGTGATTGTGATGGATATAAAAAAAACTTTTAGCAGAAAAAAATCAGGAGATTATTCGGTTGTGTGCCGGCTAAATCAAATATTTCAAGATTAAGGCGCTGTTGATCAAGATCATTATAATGTGAAGCAAACAGTTTAACGCCATCCTCTATATTCTCCAGATTCCAGACTCTCCAGATATTCCAATACATTCTATTCTGTACTATTCCCATTATTTAACAACGAATTATGTCTAACCATCCTAAAGTTTTTACCTCCGCCTTCATACACTATCAAACAGAAGACATAAATTCGATGTCGATGATGCGTTTGCTAAGCGTAGTGTATGTTGATGAACAAAATAGCATAATTTTTTAAAACTTCAAATTATCGTCGTTAACTATATAACAACGAAATAAATCATTTAAAACCATCAATATTAGGGTAGAACACACATGGCTTTTCGTGTCTTAATAAATACCGCAAAAAAACAAATTTATTTCGTTTTGAAATATTTTTGATAAATTGATACGACTTTGTTCTTTCGTAAGCCGCCGTGAAACTTGAGTAGTGGAAGACATTTTCACACATTTTACACACATTCTCATTGCCCAATATGCGTTCCGAGAACATCCACCACCAAACACCGAATGATCTGCGCCCTCTGGTCGCCATCACTCAAAGTCGGAGAAAAAGCATATGTCAGCAAGTGTTCGGGAAAGTGACCTCTTCATGGCCTCTTGCGCGCCTGAGCCTTCTATGACAGTCTAATCGGTGCTTGATGTAATCCAGATCGCATCCAGCACTGAGCAGCGCACAACAACACCACACTCAGTTGTTCATTCGGTGGGAATGGAACTGGTTTATGATATTTCCCTACTCGCATCTCTTAGCACAAACACACACACACAACTACTTTACGTGAACGGCATATTTATTTCGTTGGTTCACAATTTATCAACAAACACAACAAACCACTCTTCGTCTGGCCCGTCCTCGGTGGACCATTTTTTAATGGCACATAGTTTGCTGGAAGCGGCTCTCCAACAAGAATAGGCAGTGGTTGCGTTGTAATCGTTTGGATGAGTTTTCGTCACACACGTTCGATTGCACCAGATGCGCATGAATAATTCTCAAACGAATGTGTAAGTATCGATCAAGTGCTAGGCAAACATCAAATAGTCTTTTTGTAGTTAAAGTGGGAAATTTAGGGTTTCGATAGTTAATGCGCTCTGGAAGCGTGGAATAATCAAACAAAAACAAACTGAGTGGACACCCCAAAAACTCGCTGGAACTGCGGTAAACTGATATACTATTTTTGATGCATACTTTTCTTAATTAATGTAACTCACTGACAACGAATGTCATTATTGCGTGTAAAGATTGAGAAATTGTGGGTGAGAAGTTGACGGTATAGAACAATATTTATGGCTACGATTTCAACGCACACCTGAAAGTATCATTTATACCGAACGTAACCGATATCATGCATTCAAGGGTACCTTCTGTAGTGTGTAGCAATATTACTGAGAATCAGAAACGCATACGTTGGGAACCTACAGCGGATGCGTCCACACACAAAACGCGTAATTTAACTGATGAAGTTGACATTCTTCGCCAGCGCCAAGCAGACCAGCATACACACATACTGGGGCGTAAGTTAAATTTTATGACCCATTCCCTTAATCACCTTGATCATATCGAATTGCCCTGCTGTTTCGGTGGCCTCCACCAATAAACATTACTGAGCTGTAAGCCACACCAGAAGAAAGCACGACGTTTAAGTTATCACCACCACGGGTCTCCTCAAACAAGTAGGTACGCTTCATTACCTCCGACGCGTATTTTCGTTAACGGTTTCGATGCCAATTGGTACAGACGTGGTACATTCCATCGGACAGAAAGGAAACAACGCTTTAATGTCAGGGTTTAAATGTCATTTTAACGAATGATTAAGATGTCGAACAAAAGCCCGCTTAAAATGGGCAAACATATCATTTCATCGTCACAATAAATGATGACAAGGATTAAGAATAATTTAATCATGAATTGCTGATGATTTTTCACAAAAATATATATGTATTTTTATAAACATTATTCAAAACAAACAGTATTCCATTCTAAAAAGATTGTCGAACGAAATGAAATTAAGTAAACGCTATAAAAGAAATCTTATCTAAACACTGTCTTCCAGACAGTCGTGGCATGCAGCTAAACATGGCAGGAGAAAACGACAATGTTAAGCAAACACACAACCTTCCTGAATTACGCTGCATAAACGAAACACATCGTATCCTGTCATCACCGCTAAGGAAGGCAGCAAGACACGAAAGCATGGACGATGCACTACTAAAAGCTTCATAGGTGCTCAAACCCACAACGTAAAAGTACGTCCTTTTTTATACAAAACAAAGAAAACACCCATCAACACTTGGAGCTGGGGTGTTTTGTTTCCTTGGTTGAGGTTGGTTGGCCCATAAAAAAAACCTGAGCTCCCACTCTTAACTAAACTCTGCCCTACCGAAAACGGGCTGGCTGGGGTGGCCGTCGCGAAGACAAACAAATACACTACACATGCCAACGAACTTCGTCCCACCGCCCTATACTACACACACACACGGCCAGTGTCAAGATATACACTTACTGCTTCCTGACAGTCACAAGTGCGCGTGTCTGTCGAAAAAAAAACACCCAAAGGGACGGAGGTATTCAACATGCCAGCAGAACCAACACACACACAAAAAACTCCCCAAAAGGATCTAACCCTGGAGCTGCATGAAGCATACGAAACACAAAAAAAAAGGAAAATTGCAGAGGGAAACACTATCCACAAAGTAAGGACGACAACTGGCTCTCATCAACTGGCAGCGAGACCGTTCACGAATTCTTGTCACGTGATCGGGAGTATTAGTCCGTGGCGAGAGAAAAAAGACCGAAAGATACAATTTGGTGAAAACCGGGCACGATGTTAAAATGTGGCGCCACCACCAGAATTGAAAATTCCACCCCCGGGTGTGTATGGTACGCACAGGTAGCCCGCGTGCGCGGGTTGCAGAGTTTTGAGGCGGTGGAGAGATAGTGCGTTTTTACGTGCCTCCGGGAAGTTACAACCAAAGCGCCCCAAACCTCTGGTTGGATGGAAACAAACAGCCGGGAAAACCCGCCGCTGCTACTACATGGTTGCATGTTTAAAGGAAATTGTGCTAAGGATTTTCACATGCTCTCGGTAACGCATAAAGGAAACGTCACTATAGGACTAAAGCTTCAACTTCCTTATAGCGTACGATTGGAAGGGGCGAGTAAGCAAGAAAAATTTGGGAGGAAAATTGGGAAAATGAGTTTCGCGTCCATTTTTCTTCATTCGACCGTCTGATGCGATGGTTGCTGCCACGAGGCAGTACAGTGGGTAGAACAATAGTTTGTACACGTGGGTTTCATTGTTGTAAGACTAAGAATACGTGACTCAAATAATTCTAAACGATGACACAACTACGACTCGTTTTAATGCAAATAAGATTTTATTAACAAGTGTAGTAAATTAAACAATTTTTATACAATTAATGACATTGGAAAAAGCGAAATAATCTTCATACCAAAATATTGTCTTTTATTTAAATTAAAAATATCTTATTGCAATCACGAAATAACAGCGCCAGATCGCAAACAGGGGCGGCCCGGTGGTGTATACGATAGCGGCGCCGGTCTTCACACGGCAGGACCGGGTTGCAAATCATGTCGGACCGCCTCCCCGTACGCAGGGTAAAACACAAGTCATAGAAATAAATAGCAGGCCAAGACCTACAGAGGTTGTAGTGCCAAAGAAGAAGAAGAAGAAGAATAAGAAGATCGCAAGCCACCTTGAGATAGCACATTCAAAGTTTGCCTGTCTTAGGTCAAAAGTCAACACAAACAACAACATAGATGTTGGGTTACGCTCAGGAGACTTGTCAGAAGTCTGGAGTTCACCCATAGCGTTAGCAAAAACTTCTGAAACTTGTTGTGATAGGCCTAGCTGGGACTGTAGAGAACATTTAAAGTCTCAGAACTCACGACTGTCTCTGAGACATAGATTGTGTGACCAAAACTGTTGAATTCCTCTCAGGACAAAAAAAACTCAGAGAGCTGTTGAGCGTTTATGCGAAGGAGCATTGGAGTATTCGTAATAATGATGAGATTTTTAGCTTTAAGATGACTTTACTGATACAATGCAAATAAAGCTCGCTATAATCCTGTAAGCTGGTCATACCATGAGAATGACACCAAACAACCCAGTCTCTAATGTGTTTTTAGACCTACTACAAGAAAAAAGTAGGCATGATAGGTTCAGGACTATTCAACTTTAGGTAGCTTCAAATCAGGTGAAGGATCAAAGAGATACCAGACCATGAAGATGACAATACTGAGCTATCCCAATAGATCGCATTTTTGACTCTTAATCTCGAGCAAGTTGTCAACACTAAAATACATACTAAAACCCTGTCTTAACCTATTTAACAAAACGTAATGCTCTCTCTCTTATAATTTTTTTTAGCATAAATATTGCAACAATACAAACTGTAAGCAAAAGAATCATTTCCACAAAACAAACTTACTTTATGGTGGAGTGAATAATATAAAATTGTGAATTTCTGCCCCAAAAGTGTCTGTACCACAATCCTGTACTCACTGTACATTAGTCTTTGTTTTCCCCCATTTTTGCACCCTCCATACCATCCATTTTCCCGCCACTCCCTTCTACCCATAACCACACACACACCACACACGAAATCTACCACCCCTCCCGATCATCCTCTAAAAGTAGGCGAGAAAATATCCATTGTGTGCCGACGAATGAATGTCGGTGTTTCCTTGTTCACGTCCGCGCCGTGCCACAATGGAATGCTACCACGTTCCAGCCGGCACGAGACGGTATCCAAGATCAAGTTCAAGATAAGGTCGAAACCCCCGAAAAGCAAAAAACCCCTTCCAATGATGTCCACCACATGCTGTCCTGGGCTGGGGACATGCCCGTGCGCGCATGTGCTTGGGGGAGGTTGCATTTGATGGGCTGGTTGCAATGGTATGGGGAAGAATGTTGGTGTGGATCTGGTCCCAAACGCACGTCCGTCCTCTGTAGGTACATGTTGCCACCTTCTGCAAAATGCGATAAAATGGACGAAGGGTTCCAAGGACGACAGATACGGCAGAGAGCCCCGAGAACGCACGGGGTAACATTTGGCCGAAAACGGTTGGTTGCAGGTTGAATCAATAAAAATACCTTTCGGTCTTTGTTTCTTGCTTGCATGGGTGAAGCTCGCATGGGATTGCTTACCTTTACAAAACCATTGCATTAGATCAGGATGGATTAGGCAAGTAACCATGGGGCTGGGAACAGAACGAGCTTCATTTATAGGGTGGAAAATGTAGAATCCAGCCCAAACACCGTGCACTACAATATTTCTTAGTCAAATAAATGGTATCGCTAACACAACTACAACCAAACTTGAGATACGCAAATGTCAAACGATATCGCAACATGCAAACTTTATGTTCACCAACCAAACATAAAATGCAGCTATAATAAGAACTCCGATTTTATGCTTCTGCAAAGAAGATGCTGTCATGTTCAAACAATGTACTCCCCGGCTTCTGTGTCTACCAGCGCGCTTCTATATCGATGCTTTTTTACCGACCGACCTGTTCGATGACAGGAAAATACACTTTCATTTTTACCACCGGCTTCCGAAATCCCTTCCCAACCGAGCATGAAAGACATCGGCTGCACACAGAACCCAAACCACCAACCTAACACCGGTTGGATGTTATCAAACCGCTCCAAACTACATCCCGAAAACACCACGGCACGGCTCACAACAATCGAAATTGGCGCCGGTGGCTATAGGCGGCGCGCGGAAACCTCCGAAAAGAAATTCACGGAAGGGCGAGTAATTGGTTGTTGTCCAACGGATGCCACACCAGGATCGCCAATATAAGAACGGGGAGCTGCGTTTTTAACGTTCTTGGATGGAAGCATTGCTTCGGAGGGCGCCAGCAAAGTCATAAATTACGGGCCCAGCCAAAGAATTATCGACTGGTTCGTGCTGCCCAGAGTAAGGACAAACGGACGCTCTCGCTCTTGCCACCGTCCATGTTTTCAACCTTGTTCGAAAACTGACTGTTTGGAATAAATTATTGACAAAAGGGCAATAAGAAATGAGGCAAAAATAATATCAGCAGTAAGGTAAGGGTGCGTTTTGGTTCGGTGGTTGCAGGAGCAGGGCACCACAACAATACAATGGACGTGGAAAATTAAAGTTAATCAATTCCACCTGCTGCTACTACCACAAACCCAGTGGCCATCCTGCGTCGGGGCATTATTGGCGATAACGCAGCGAAATCAAGCGAGAAAGAATCGAACTGCTGCGCACCTTTTTTTGGCGCAATTCTGTGCTTTTGCAGGCTTGGCCACGAACAGCAACACAAACCATGAATGGGAAAAAAATGCGGAGCATAAATAAATCTTGCACGAGAAGAATAGGTCATCTTGTCGCATTAACAAACCGTTACCACGTCTCGTTTTGCGGTGGGGTGCTATTGTTTACCTTTGCTCGAAACAAATGAATAACGAGGGAACTGATCGCAAGAATTTGGTCGTTTTGTTTTCTAATAAAATTTATGTTTGAAAAACAATAACAATGATTCATCTGCAAGAAGCATTTGTGAAGCAAAATTGTAAAGTAGCAAAATAAATAAAACAAATACTGTACCGATGTTAAAAGTCTTCAATTACTTTCAAATAATGAGGTCTATGATGATTTCGAGCTTAATTAAGCTTGAAAATCTGAAAAGATTAAGCGAATTTCTGTCAAACATTCTCGAGACAGGTTTACTCATCGTTTGGGGCGGCCCGGTGGTATATCCGCCGGGAGGGGTGAGCGGGGGGGGGGGGGGGGGTTGATCTGGTTATTCCTTGGTATTTCGGGACCCCCTACGAGCTCGGCCGCTCTGTCCGCGTAACGTTAAATCCGACACTCCGCCGCCGGGTCCGGAATCGGTTTCGCACCCGCATCCGAAATCGGTTCCGCACCCGGATCCGGAATCGGTTCCAGCTATCCGAACCAGGAACCAGGTAGTTCCGATTCCGAGCGCCCATCACTACTGTCTATTCAACTAGGCGTAAAACACAAGTCATAGAAAGCTAGAAATAGCAGGCCAAGACCGTAGTACCAGAGAAGAAGAAGAAGCGTTTGACAATTGACACCTGACAATTGTCACTTTGACAGTTGTTCGCTAAGCGCTTCACAAACTTTCATATGTTTTGCTCAGAATAAATGAACTAAACTTTAAGGATTTATAGCAAACGACTATAAATAGCAAAAGACTATATAGCAAAAGACTATAAAATTGAAATAACAAAAATACAAAAAAAAAATTTTATATGAATTATTTGGTTATGTTTACAATTCTAGAGCATCGATGTCATGAGCTGACATTGCCAAAAACAAAAGAGCTCGAGAAATAAGGAACACTACAGCATCTGCTCGAAAATAATTTTTGGGTTTTACTCGAATTATGGCGTTAGATTATGATGAGGCAGCAGCATTTTGGTCACGAAATATCAAAATACATACAAAAAATGGCATTTAAACCCCAACATATTGAACTACAAATCTTAACGAAAAAAAAGAAATAAATAGTAAAAACATACATTTCCCCAAGTTAATGTCAAAAAAACGAAATGAAACAAAAAAAACTAAACACAACACAAATCAATAAACATGTTCAATCTACCTCTACGACCGCTTACATAATTCAAAAAGTTTCTCTTACAGTTGCTAAAAATAAAGCAAGAAACCCCTTATCAGTACGTACAGAAAACATCACCGAAGTAAAAGTTTCGAGAAAAAAAAGATATACAAAAAAGGACCAAAACCACATCAATAACCCTGAGAAAGAAAACCCAGAACAGATCTAACTTCCCGAACGCGTAAATTGATTTCACTTTTACGAGTTTTAATGAAAACGAACGCAAAATTTACAATCACAAACCCCGAAATTCGAACCATAAACCATTCGATACGCCAAACCGAGAGAATGCGCATCCAGCAAAAAAAACAAGGATCGGAGTAAAATAAAATCACAAATAAAAGTTCCGAGCAAAAGTTCCACCTTTTTCTAGTGTGCGTAAAAAGGTAATACAGGCAAGGGCACAGGCATGAGGTAGTAAAGTTTGTTATTGATTTTTTTTTACTTCAATTCTTCTCAACACTTCCGAACGAGCGGACTCGCAGAACGTATCCGGTGCAATAAGAAGCAGGCTCTGGGTGAACTTTCCGGTCTAAAACATTCTGCCGGCCCCGTAAGATGTTTTCCTTTTTGCCCGGGCTCACTTTCTAAACTTTGGCTTCAATCTAATAAACGAAAGCGAAACACTTGATAATAGCTGAACGTTAAAGCAGCGGCAACGCGGACCAAGGAGCGCCAATATCATCATCCTCGCTTCAGTATTTCTTACTGAGGAGGAAAAAAGGGAAATGAAAATATTCCTTCAAACCACACTAAAACGAAGAAAACACAAAGCTTCCAACCAAGCGTTAGCCAACAGCGGAACAGAATTTGGAGGTTGTTGTTTGTTTAGCACTTTTGCTCCTGTGGACCATCATCATCACGCTCAGAAGGCAGTCTCTCTACACAGTGCGCCGCTACACCCATCGATTTGCTGGTTTCCCAATTTTGCCTTGACCATTAATTTGAAAATGCTGATAAAAAGTTGTTCTACCGATTTTGCAGTAAACGGGTGTATGGGAATTGGTATCGATAGAGAGAAGAAGAAAGTTTCCGAGAAAACTTTTCGCTACGTCTGACCATCAATTTACTAACTTTTTGCAGCGGTCAAAATATTTAAGCGTTTAAGACGTGATATTCGCGAAACAATTTTAACTGTGGTACACGTTAGAGTTATTTTTTATCGGGATTAAAGAGAATTATCTTCGATTCGAAGTTATAAAAATATTAAGGATTTGTATTTTAAATCTAAGAATCTTGTAATTTTTATACAATTTTACAGGCGCGAATTAAAAACAATTTAAGTTAAGTTAAAGGAATGTTTTTACAAATTCATTAGCTTAGTAAACTCCAATGTTTAATGCACAAATTATTCTTGTTAAATTCGAATTCAGTTAAATCAAAATGAACAAAAACAATGGACAATATTTGCAACACAACAAAGTAATCACGGACCGAAAAGTTAAAGATACACAAATAATCAACACAAACAAACAGCAACGAGACATTCAAGTTGATAAAAAGAATGGTAAATTATCATTAGCTTCAACTGAAGTACAGAAAATCACACTTGATTACTTAAAACATTAACAACTCCGTATGTTTTCTTCGATAAACATTACGTTGGCCCTGTTTTGTGCAATCCGCACGAACAAACTATCACCAAGCAAGAGACAAGATAAGCATGTAAATGGTTTGCTCATTCCATAACTTAAACTTTAAGAAATCATCTCACTACCGGAACCCGAATTTCTCTCCAAAACCATTACGTACCTGCTACTGTACGTACAGCTAACATTGTGGTCTCTGCTCAAGCTGATTAAATTTTTTGGATGTCAAATTCCGACACTGGGTAGGAAAGACTTTAATCGTGTAATCAACCAGCAAACGGTTAACAAACTAGCCGCAGTCATTTTTCCAGACTTCAACGACCCCACACTCGGTCGTCTGCACACTCGACTTACCCATCCACCCAAAAACTCACGGAAACTGTCGTTTAATTCGGGTAATTTTCATTACATTCTTTTTGTCTCTTCATCCCACAAAACTCACGGCCCACCGTTATGATGCCGCGTCCGTCCCGACCGATACGCTACCAACGGGGAGCTGTCAGCCCAGAATCCAGAAGGCAAGAGATGCAGGAAATTGTTCTTATCACCTTCACTCTACTAAAAACCCTCCCTAAAGACGCTAAAAACTTTGCAAACCAACCAACCATCCAACCAAAGTCAAGCCTGCCAAAGGAATATTATTACCATGTCGTTACGATGCTACCGAAGGACCGGGGTTCGACTGCGCCAGCAAGATTGTGCAAAATAATGCCGAAGGTGTCTTGAAAATTTTACATCCCTCTGTGTTCTGCTGCTATCGGACACCAGGCGCAACAACACCATGCCGTTTCTGCAGCACACTGTCTCCTGCTGGAGATGCTGCCACTGTATATCGAAGATAATTTTATGCAGATAAGTATCTTTTAATTTAAGCCCAGCGTTCCCGAAAATTTTGCACAAGTAAATTCATTAACGAAAGGCCTGTCCACCCTCCAGAGGCGGCTGTTGCGGTAACGCCCCTGTATACATCATCAGTGCGCAAAGCTTCAGCGTTTCAGCTTCCGACCTCGTCGTAAGATGGGTTCCGATAAGAGCAAAATGTTTTGCACTTTCTCGGGACCGGAAATGTTGTTTCTTCGGGAGACCCAAGACTCGATGCCTAACGATGGACGACTCGGCTACAGTGAAGTCCTTTTCGTACCCGCAAAGATTCTCCGCCGATTCTTGGACCAAAACTGTAACATTCAAGTTCGGGCGCACCGAAGACACAGCTTCTGTGCACTGCCGGCGGCAACTTTGATCTCAATTACTTTGTCCACCCGTAGCACGTCGAGGGCCGTCGTAGTACACGAGTACACGATCAGGATCAACGTACTTTGCTGCTGACGGGGAAGTGTAGTTGCTTCCTATTCTGGTTTTACCCGAAACAGAACGAAATAAAACGAAATAAATACAAAGGCTTGGGCAAGTAGCTGTGCCCTCTCGCTGTGCTCACACCGAAAGCAATGGAGCTTGAGCAACTTGGTACGAAACTTATTTTTCGTCTCTTTTATCGCCGATCCCAAACCACCAATCCGCTCGATTCTAGGCATCTTCGCTTACCTCCATCATTCAAGTGCATTACAAATACTCTTCCGTGATCCTATGTTTTCCTTCCAAGTTTTCACCTCCGACCATGGCACACTGGTGGTGAGTGAGACATGAACGGCTTAAGCAGGTTTTGGAATTTAGTAAGAGGTGCTCAAATTAAATTAAATATTTCATCCGTTTTCCCAACCAACGGTGCTCGCGGAAAAACACGTGGCGCACACGTTTCCGGATATTCTTCCTTCTACAAACTCTTGACGCGAAAATCATCGCCTCTTGCTGGAAGGTGTTTTAAGGACGAAAAAGAAAAGATAATCTGATTGATGTCAACGAAATGACATTGTTAAATTAATTAGCGCGTTACGAAGGGTAACTACACTTTCACTTCCATCTTAAGATTAAGGAGTTTCTCAGAAATGGAGTAGAACAGAAAAGTTACCCGTTACGTATTGAGTTTGTCTTGTAGTTGTAGGGTTTTAGGAAACCCGTGATGGTTTACAAAATATCAATCATCAATGTGAGTTGAATTAAAATTGAAAATTAAATATTCTTTTGTAATAAATAAACACAATTAAATATTCCAAAATTATTCAAGTAAAACTAGACGTCATTATTACAATTTCTCATTTACACTTATAAGACAAATTCAATTTAAGGACTATTTAAATGAGTAGTATAAAAAAACTATTCGCAAATCGCTGAGAAAAATATAATTTATATAATAAAATCTAAATGGATTTCAATACAGAAATTTCCATCTTTAAAGCTTTGTGAAAGAAACTGTATAGGTCGTTGTACACGATACGATTCTTAGTTGGCGAATCTCACCAATACCACCACAAAAAAGAATCGCTTGCTGTGTTAAAAAGAATCGCGTGCATTATTGCGTTTACACGGCACGAATCTTTTCATGAATTTTTTGATATCATCTTTGCTTTACTGGTACCTGAAGAAAGACATCGGTACTTTCCACTCAAAGAAAAAAGATAAGTAGGCCTTGAAAATGTTAAAGATTCGCACAAAAGATTCGTGTTGTCCGCCAAAATCGGATAATCTTTTTTGCTCGAAAAGATTCGTCAAAACTACTCGAATGCACCAATACAATGAAACAAAGGTTCGCTGTCAGTGAAGATTCGCGTTAGAATCGTATCGTGTACATCGACCTTATGAGGGATTTTGACTGGACGTTTGATGGCGTGCGTTCGAAAGCTCAAACTTTTCATGACTCTGGCAGATAAATTGATTCGAATCTCCTAGACAGCCTACTTTAGACGTTTGCGGCTAATTAGAGATAGATAGATAGATAGATCTGGGACTAAACATAATCTTATGAGTAAAAGTTTTATAGAGTTAAATTACACTGTGGTAAATAGCTATCGACTCCTCGTGACTTGACTACTAATCTCGTGGATACCTACACTTAAACATTTTTCTTCCAGAAATGGACCTCGTCGCTGAACTCTAGTAATTTCGAGGTCTATTTCTTTCTACTTTAAAACTTCATCGGAAAACACACGGCGTAATCTATGATAGTTAAGATTAAGCGCCAAGGACAATTAGACTAAGTATCGCTGCAGACCTGTAGGCCTGCAAGTCTTAGGATTTAAAAAGTTTAGGTTTTCGATAGGTCGAGTTCTTGTCAGCAACGCGGAATCGACCTGTCTCGAGTATTGTGTTTACCACCTTAACCTGGTCATAAAGAGATATTGTTGCAAGTTCTTGAGTGCCAACCAGTTTCTTTGTATTTGTTCGTCATATAGTCAACAATCGAACGAATAGAGAGGTCGTTAGGCCAAGAAAGAAGAAGAAGATAGTCAACAATCCTCCTGGCAGGACTATTTTTATGAGCATTCAGTTGGCGAATTGTTCCAAATATTATTACCAAATCACAGATAATAAATATCTGCACATGTTGTTGGATGAGATAATTGTGTACGGTAATTTGAATAAGTACACTGCAACAATATAATCAAATTTGCCTCTAGCAGCTTCAAAATTATGTCTATCAATTGTCAAAATTAAGAAATACCTTAATTTAAAATGTACTACAAACTTCCTAATAGTCGATAATCTCAACTTGCCTTTGTGGTCCAGATTGACAGGACTCATCATAGACACATATTATGACTTATTATGAACTACCACTAAGATGCAAAGCATAGAATTCCAGCGTTAGGTTTTCTGTACCATGGCACGGTATCCGAGGTCCAAGCCCAAGGGTTTAAATCACATTTAAATCTCTGAATTTATTATTTAGATAGTTTAGAAAGAGTTTTCGTAACAATAATAGAGATGCGTAACTTCCAAAATACTTTTCACAATATCTGTCTTCTAAAAATTTAAAAATAATTTAGCACATTATAACTTACCTTGTAGCGTTGGGCTTATTAGCAATGCTAAAAGCGTCGTTACCAGCACCAGATAATCCATGTTTGATTGGTGGAATTCTCGAATTCCACTCAGCAGCAAACACTAGCCAATTCGTACACTACGCTCTATTTCAAGCACATTTAAGCACATTAACTACACTGCACTACACACACACAGAATGACCAATTTTCTTAAATTCACACAGAAACATACACACGTTCACTTTACGTTTGAATATTTTCTCATCATCAATTTCAACCCGTTTCCTTTTACACCACCAACACAAAAAGGCTGCAGGCTTTAGGAACCTGCACCTAACACAATTTTCACACTATTTTCTTTTCCATTCAATATTACCATACTTAACACCTTTGCACAACATAACACACGTCTCAAACACCCGCTCGCAACACAACACCGTGCTTCACCTGGTACAATTTGGTGTTAAATATTTTTCATTGTATCCTTTTTTCCGTTGTTTCCACCCGCCACGACGTGTTTTCGTAAGCGGTTCCTCGTATCGTTAGCGATCTTAACTCATCATTATCATATTTTTTATGGTATTCGAACACAAATACAAGAACGCGAGAGGTCCTGGGTATATAGCCTCTATCCACGTATCCTTGCCGTTCATCTTCCAGCATCAACACTCACATCAAACGAAGACCCGCAAAACATTGTTGCTGCGTTGCGTAGGAAAACCGAAGTTACTCTTGTGTGTGTGTGCTGAATTCGACACCTCGGCTTGGCATTCCACAGCCAAACCAAACCTCGAACCTGTGGTCTCGCAACCCCTAATTGGACCTAGAAGGGCTTTGTTGTTTAGGTTCCCTTGTGTGCGTTTTTGTTAGGAAACGATTTCTTAAGCTCAATGCGAAGGGAGAAGATGACAAAGATGTGAGTGTTATAGAGGGTAAACGAATTTGTTTACCAATTATTTCCTTCTATTTACACAACTTTGTTCCCCGTTCGCTCTTCTCGGAAACTGCTTTTGTGCGCCGACACCGTCGTGAACGATTTAACAGGAACTCTGAAATGAGGAAAAAACAAAATAAAATGGATCAGTTTATTATGGGTGTTTAGATATGTAAATCGTAAGTTTTTGTATCCTCATCTTGATCCCTACACAGTCAGGAACATATTATTTTGTTCTTCAATATAATTTACAAGTCATAAAATCGTGCCGGTATTCAATTTCATAAAATATATCTTCCAATTTATATTGCATACTGAGCACCATATTACCAAATGTAACGCATTGCATCTTTATTTGTTCTTTTTTCCCAGTATAAACACAATAAAAAACACACCACCCAACTAATAAGCATGCTTCGCGCAGTCGACGATAGTGTTTCAAAATCAAGCGAATCGCCTATCCAAACGGTGGAAAAATAAAGTCGTGAGCTTGCGCACCGTTAAAGATCAAACACGCAAAGGCCAATCAGAGCTTCCAGGCGTACGTTGCATTTTACCAATAAGGAAACTCACACTCACACGTAAGCCCGCGGGAAAGATTTTACAATTGCCAACCGTTGCTTAAATGCTAAAGTTTAGATTGTGCGAGAGATCGCCGACGAAAAATGTGTACCGTCGTTGTTGTGCATCGACAGATTTTCACCCCGCAGCGTTTTGGGGTTGCTGAGTTTGGGAAGCTTACCCATATCAGCGAAAGGGATTGCGCGATTCGACCTCCGGTACCCAACACCAACAGACTAGCGCTGCTACACTACGCTTCTACCAAAAGCTAGATCATTTTCCCCCCGTGGGCTTATGATTGTTGCCACCTTCTTTTCGCATATGGTGTGTTTGTGTGTGCACAGTAGGGGTTGGTAGCGATGGCAGCCAGGTTCGTTCTGCATACTGAATAATTTGACAAAATTTATGTATCACGATTCGTTCATATATTACGGTTTTATTTAAAATATCTAGAACGCACGTTTCGCGTTCTCTGGGCCATAATGTTTTGCGGTATTGTGTTTGAATATAGAGAACAGTATTTTGCATTAAAACCTACTTTTTCCTTTTTTATCTCGAAAACGAAAACAAATATTAAGACCCTAGCCACAAACACTGAAAAACAAGTTAGGCGAGAATTTGGACACCCGGATTTCACTCGAATATTTCAGAAACATGATAGATACTGCGAATTAGCTACATGAGCACGGTTATAAAGATATGCAATAGAACTCCGGGACCTATCTCTAGAATATATAGTTATGATAGGCTAAGCTTACTTCATGTATCATCGAAGTAATCTAGATGCCTGTATAAACCGACAAGTCGCTACATCACCCTCTCGAGCATCCAGATCAATCCAGCAATTCGTAAGCTCCAGCCTCGTAAGCCACGACTTGAAACTCCTGAGTCCTGTGTATAGTCTGACCAAAGTCCTTGGACTATGATTTTTGGCTCTTTGATGTCACTGTTTCAAATCTTGGTAATTAGTCCTGCAATTGTTGTAACCTATATAGAAGTTGGGGGGGCGGCCCGGTGGTGTTTATGATAACGGCGCCGGTCTTCACACGGCAGAACCAGGGTTCGTATCCTGGCGGACTGCCTCCCCGTACGCAGGACTGACTATCCAGCTACGGGTAAAACTAAGTCATAGAGAGCTATCAATAGCAGGCCAAGACCTCACGAGGTTGTAGTGCCAAGGAAGAAGAAGAAAATATAAAAGTTGGAACAGTCCTACCTTGTGGAAACCTAGTTCTAATTCCACTATACCATCGGAACACGACGGAAGTTTTGGAAAAGATTACATTTTTAAGCTGCCAGAGGCGGTTTTAGTAGTCTGTCAGTCGTCATTTTCGTTTAGCTTGTCTCCAGCCAAAGAAAATACAATACAATTTCTGTAACTTCATAGCATTTGATTGAAGAAAATGTTCGGATTACAGTCTTCTATCGCTGTCAAGACCGACATAAACCGCAAATCGGAAAGCCTCTTGCAACCTCGTACTGGGTTGACAATATCATCATCTAATGGCAATAAAAAAAACTAGCAAACTTCTTGAAGGTATCAACAAGGATTGCAATTATTGGTGATAGCTTTGTAACATCATTCGAAACTAACAACATTTTAAGCTTCAAGAGATACCAATAAGCATAGTTGCACGTGCGCATACAACAAAATGCAAATATTCCATGCACCACTCATGGAACCCATTCGGCGAGCCCACAATTCTTCCCCGCAAATGCAATATTCGAAGAACAACAAATTCTAATTTAAAAAATCCTCCATCAACATCCGTCCAAAATGATGGACAAACCCAACCAATTCCAAATAACCAACAAAATTAAACTCTTGGCATTCAGTCTTCTCAAACAGTCTTTAAACAGAAGAAGCAAAAAAAAAATTAACCATATGCCTCAACATTCGGGTCCGGTCGATTTGAAAGCGAGCCGTTTTCCAAACAATTTCGGCGCACTGCTGTTTCATTTCACAGCTGTGTAAGTTCGCTCGTCAAAGTCAGACAAAAATAACTTCCACAAAAGGATTATCATTTCACGGTCAGCGGCGAGTCAGACACAGGAAGGTTAACACACAAAAGGTTATTTTGGCATGGTAATAAAACCTTGTGTCATAAATCGCTAAGCACAAAACACTTGCAGTTGTCCGGGAGTCATAAAGTTGTACATTTTTGTTACTCATGCAAAATATTAAACAATACGCTGTTGTTGTGCAAATCGTTGTAAATAAAAAGGTTTGTTTTTTGATAACCAGGACGTTCTTGGTGAGTTGACTCTCTTTTTACAGTGTATTTCTCGAGACAACTTTAGGTTGGTCAACTTGTGGCACAACATCGAAGAAAAATCGTTTTCTTTATCTTGACCACAAACGAATGATTCGCTCTAACATGAAGAAAGATCCCGACCCGTCCCGAAAAATGGGTTGCCATGCCGGGGTTGGGTAAAATCTTGTTTAAATTTTGTCTTCGTTTCCTCATCCATACGTGCGCATCGGGATGTCTGTGCGCCTTTTTCTCCCTTTTACATTTCTCATTTCATTTTGAGCGTTCCTCCTTTTGTAGTTCACCCTTGGCTCCGGCAAACGGAAACATATGGTAACGTTGCCACCGATTATTTTTAATGGTTCTGGTACCAGAGTGGAGAAGAATTTCATTGACGATGCTGGTTTCGGCCGGGCGACGGGATGGTCACACATGCATACGAACGAATTCGAGACACAAACCCGAAAGACCCAAACACGGGATGTGTTTCAGAAAAACCCGTCACCAGCAGCTCACATACCGAATTCACACCAAACCCAAAGAAAAACTCCGAACGATTCAGTTTATTCTTTCCGTCCATGCAACGCAGCGCACCCGAGAGCAAAGCCCCACCGGGTAAACCATTGAAAGGAAACACGAATAACGACCGATTCTCTCGGTTTAAATGTGACCGTGGGGTACGTTTTAATAAACAATCGCATAAATTTCCTACCAACTTGTAGTGGATCGTTCAAACCCGCGCATACCAATCGTGCTACTATACTACCGCCCAGGCCCGGCGAAACAAACACGCCGATTAGAGGTCGCACACTCCACCTTGGGGTATTTTCTACGGGGCCACCAGTCAGCCCCACAAACCCGGCCCGAAAAGAGGTGCGAAAGAATCTTCATAAACGCCACTTTTTCATGAAATACTACGACACATCTGATCGTTCTCCCGGGATCGATGTCGTTTGTTTCCGCGAACAGAGAGCGTACCGCACCGGTGAAGAAAAAGTTTTAGGACGCCAATGATTTTACTTCCAATTTCTTGCTTTCCCCGGTTCCAATCTCCCGTTGAGAATATAATTGATTTTTAATAACACATTAGAATCCTTCACACAAGAGCGCGCTTCCATCGGCTTATCATTATCAAGATGAGTTATATTCTTTAATTTTATATCATACGATTCTTCATTATTTTAACCACGTTCCACCTTCGTTTGTGGTGGGTATTTCGGAACTACAAATAAAAAAAAAACCACGAGGCGAACGGTTTATGCGTCATTATTGTTGAATGCCAGAAGTAAGAAAGTAATAAAATTTTATTACCAAACCACATCATCTCAGGTGGAATAAATTTGTATACGTTGGTCTCCGCATGAGCAGCACAGAGACACCTCAATATATTACGTTTTATTTCCGACAAAGGCGACAAAATATTTCATCTGTTCTGAGACATTCCTGTGTAGATCAAACGAAAACATTTGACTTTAGGTTTTAGTAAGTTGATTTTTGGAATGTAGAATCAATTAAATTAACGTCAACGGTTCAAAGCTTCGATTCTATTCCTGTCTGCTAAAGCACATAACTTATATTAAAGGGAAATTTCATAAGAAATCTAATAAATTACGTTCCAAAAATGCTTTACATAGATTGGAAGATAAAACTAAACGAAATTCATCAAAAGAACCCAAAAAACATAATCAAGATAAATAAACCAGGTTTATCGATGCTCTCCCAAAGCAAAAACACACAACAAGCAACCAAAGTACCACAAAACCAAATAAACCCAAGGACTCCCCCTTACCGGGTGGCAGGACACTTAATATCTACCTGTGCCACTCACGAAACACAAAACACCCAACATCCTGAGCGACAAAATGGTTTTATCCTTCAAATTGGCGTTAAATTGAATCAACAAGGAAT